>JABXNX010000400.1:0-17568 GCA_014843695.1 Archivesica marissinica | reverse complement strand
TAGTATAACATAGTCCATACCTACCTATAACTGCTAGTATAACATAGTCTATACCTACCTATAACCGCTATTATTACAAAGTCTATACCTACCTATACTGCTAGTATAACATAGTCTATGCCTACATATAACCGCTATTATTACATAATCTATACCTACCTATAACTGCTAGTATAACATTGTATATACCTAGCTTTAACCGCTGGTATAACATCGTTTATACCTACCAATAACTGCTAGTATAACATAGTCTATACCTACCTATAACTGCTAGTATAACATAGTCTATACCTACCTATAACCGCTAGTATTACATAATCTATACCTACCTATAACTGCTAGTATAACATAGTATATACCTACCTTTAACCGCTAGTATAACATAGTCTATACCTACCTATAACTGCTAGTATAACATAGTATATACCTACCTATAACTGCTAGAATAACATAGTCTATACCTACCTATAACTGCTAGTATAACATAGTATATACCTACCTATAACCTCTATTATAACATAGTCAATACCTACCTATAACTGCTAATATAACATAGTCTATACCTATCTATAACTGCTAGTATAACAGAGTATATACCTACCTAAATCTGTTAGGATAACATAGTTTATACCTATCAATATCTGCTAGTATAACATAGTATATAGCTACCTATAACTGCTAGTATAACAGAGTATATACCTACTTATTACTGCTAGTATAACATAAGCTATACCTACCTATAACTGCTAGTATAACAAAGTATATACCTACCTATAACTGCTAGCATAGCAGAGTATATACCTACCTATAACTGCTAGTATAACATAGTATATACCTACATATAACTGCTAGTATAACAGAGTATATACCTACCTATATCTGCTAGTATAACATAGTCTATACCTACCTATAACTGCTAGTAAAACAGAGTATATACCTACCTATAACTGCTAGTATAACATAGTATATACCTACCAATAACTGCTAGTATAACATAGTATATACCTACCTATAACTGCTAGTATAACATAGTCTATACCTACCTATTA
This sequence comes from Archivesica marissinica, assembly GCA_014843695.1. Lineage (NCBI taxonomy): Eukaryota > Metazoa > Mollusca > Bivalvia > Venerida > Vesicomyidae > Archivesica > Archivesica marissinica. Next base: position 16,519 of record JABXNX010000400.1, on the reverse strand, counting down.
CTGCTAGTATAACATAGTATATACCTACCTATAACTGCTAGTATAACAGAGTATATACCTACCTATAACTGCTAGCATAACAGAGTATATACCTACCTATAACCGCTAGTATAACATAGTCTATACCTACCTATAACTGCTAGTATAACATAGTATATAGCTACCTTAAACCTCTATTATAACAGAGTATATACCTACCTATAACTGCTAGTATAAACAGAGTATATACCCCTATAACCGCTAGTATAACAAAGTCCATACCTACCTATAACTGCTAGAAACAACACCACAAACCATAACAGAGTATATACCTACCTATAACTGCTAGTATAACAGAGTCTATACCTACCTATAACTGCTAGTATAACATAGTATATACCTACCTATAACCGCTATTATAACATAGTCAATACCTACCTATAACTGATAGTATAACATAGTCTATACCTACCTATAACTGCTAGTATAACAGAGTATATACCTACATATAACTGCTAGTATAACATAGTATATACCTACCAATATCTGCTAGTATAACAGAGTATATACCAACCTATAACTGCTAGTATAACAGAGTATATACCTACCTATAACTGCTAGTATAACATAGTCTATACCTACCTATAACTGCTAGTATAACAGAGTATATACCTACCTTAAACTTCTAGTATAACAGAGTATATACCTACCTATAACTGCTAGTATAACAGAGTATATACCTACCTATAACTGCTAGTATAACATAGTCCATACCTACCTATAACCGCTAGTATAACATAGTCTATACCTACCTATAACCGCTAGTATAACATAGTATATACCTACCTATAACTGCTAGTATAACATAGTCTATACCTACCTATAACTGCTAGTATAACAGAGTATATACCTACCTATAACTGCTAGTATAACAGAATATATACCTATCTTTTACTGCTAGTATAACATAGTATATACCTACCTATAACCTCTATTATTACATAGGCAATACCTACGTATAACTGATAGTATAACATAGTCTATACCTACCTATAACTGCTAGTATAACAGAGTATATACCTACATATATCTGCTAGGATAACATAGTTTATACCTATCAATAACTGCTAGTATAACATAGCATATAGCAACCTATAACTGCTAGTATAACAGAGTATATACCTACTTATTACTGCTAGTATAACAGAATCTATACCTACCTATAACTGCTAGTATAACAAAGTATATACCTACCTATAACTGCTAGCATAGCAGAGTATATACCTACCCATAACTTCTAGTATAACATAGTATATAGTTACCTTAAACCTCTATTATAACAGAGTATATACCTACCTATAACTGCTAGTATAACATAGTCTACACCTACCTATAACCGCTAGTATAACATAATCTATACCTACCAATAACTGCTAGTATAACATATTCTATACCTACCTATAACTGCTAGTATAACATAGTCTATACCTACCTATAACCGCTAGTATTACATAATCTATACCTACCTATAACTGCTAGTATAACATAGTATATACCTACCTTTAACCGCTGGTATAACATCGTTTATACCTACCTATAACTGCTAGTATAACATAGTAATACCTACCTATAACTGCTAGTATAACATAGTCTATACCTACCTATAACGGCTAGTATAACATAGTCTATACCTACCTATAACAGCTAGTATAACAGGGTATATACCTACTATAACTGCTCGTATAACAGAGTATATATCTACCTATAACCGCTAGTTAACATAGTCTATACCTATCTATAACTGCTAGTATAACAGAGTATATACCTACCTATAACTGCTAGTATAACAGAGTATATACCTACCTATTACTGCTAGTATAACATAGTATATACCTACCTATAACCTCTATTATTACATAGGCAATACCTACCTATAACTGCTAGTATAACATAGTCTATACCTATCTATAACTGCTAGTATAACAGAGTATATACCTACCTATATCTGCTAGGATAACATAGTTTATACCTATCAATATCTGCTAGTATAACATAGTATATAGCTACCTATAACTGCTAGTATAACAGAGTATATACCTACTTATTACTGCTAGTATAACATAAGCTATACCTACCTATAACTGCTAGTATAACAGAGTATATACCTACCTATAACTGCTAGCATAGCAGAGTATATACCTACCTATAACTGCTAGTATAACATAGTCTATACCTATCTATAACTGCTAGTATAACAGAGTATATACCTACCTATATCTGCTAGTATAACATAGTCTATACCTACCTATAACTGCTAGTATAACATAGTATATACCTACCTATAACTGCTAGTATAACATAGTATATACCTATCTATAACTGCTAGTATAACATAGTCTATACCTACCTATTACTGCTAGTATAACAGAATATATACCTACCTATAACTGCTAGTATAACAGAGTATATACCTACCTATAACTGCTAGCATAGCAGAGTATATACCTACCTATAACCGCTAGTATAACATAGTCTATACCTACCCATAACTGCTAGTATAACATAGTATATAGTTACCTTAAACCTCTATTATAACAGAGTATATACCTACCTATAACTGCTAGTATAACAGAGTATATACCTACCTATAACCGCTAGTATAACATAGTCCATACCTACCTATAACTGCTAGTATAACATAGACTATACCTACCTATAACCGCTATTATAGCCTAGTCTATAGCTACCTATAACTGTTAATATAACATAGTCCATACCTACCTATAACTGCTAGTATAACATAGTCTATACCTACCTATAACCGCTATTATTACATAGTATATACCTACCTATAACTGCTAGTATAACATAGTCTATGCCTACCTATAACCGCTAGTATTACATAATCTAAACCTACCTATAACTGCTAGTATAACATAGTATATACCTACCTTTAACCGCTGGTATAACATCGTTTATACCTACCTATAACTGCTAGTATAACATAGTCTATACCTACCTATAACTGCTAGTATAACATAGTCTATACCTACCTATAACGGCTAGCATAACATAATCTATACCTACCTATAACAGCTAGTATAACAGGGTATATACCTACCTATAACTGCTCGTATAACAGAGTATATATCTACCTATAACTGATAGTATAACAGAGTATATACCTACCTATTACTGTTAGTATAACATAGTATATACCTACCTATAAACTCTATTATTACATAGGCAATTCCTACATATAACCGCTAGTATAACATAGTCTATACCTACCCATAACTGCTAGTATAACATAGTATATAGTTACCTTAAACATCTATTATAACAGAGTATATACCTACCTATAACTGCTAGTATAACAGAATATATACCTACCTATAACCGCTAGTATAACATAGTCCATACCTACCTATAACTGCTAGTATAACATAGACTATACCTACCTATAACCGCTATTATAGCCTAGTCTATAGCTACCTATAACTGTTAGTATAACACAGTCCATACCTACCTATAACCGCTAGTATTACATACTCTATACCTACCTATAACTGCTAGTATAACATAGTATATACCTACCTTTAACCGCTGGTATAACATCGTTTATACCTACCTATAACTGCTAGTATAACATAGTCTATACCTACCTATAACTGCTAGTATAACATAGTCTATACCTACCTATAACGGCTAGTATAACATAGTCTATACCTACCTATAACAGCTAGTATAACATAGTCTATATCTACCTATAACGGCTAGTATAACATAGTATATACCTACCTATAACAGCTAGTATAACAGGGTATATACCTACCTATAACTGCTCGTATAACAGAGTATATATCTACCTATAACCGCTAGTATAACATAGTCTATACATATCTATAACTGCTAGTATAACAGAGTATATAGCTACCTATATCTGCTAGTATAACAAAGTCTATACCTACCTATAACTGCTAGTATAACATAGTCCATACCTACCTATAACTGCTAGTATAAAATAGAATATACCTATCTATAACCGATATTATAACCTAGTCTATACCTACCTATTACTGCTAGTATAACAAAGTGTATACTTACCTATAACTGCTAGTAAAACAGAGTATATACCTACCTATAACTGCTAGTATAACAGAGTATATACATATCTATAACTGCTAGTATAACAGAGTATATACCTACCTATAACTGCTAGGATAACGGAGTCTATACCTCCCTATTACTGCTAGTATAACAGAGTATATACCTACCTATATCTGCTAGTATAACATAGTCTATACCTACCTATAACTGCTAGTAAAACCGAGTATATACCTACCTATAACTGCTAGGATAACATAGTCTATACCTATCAATAACTGCTAGTATAACAGAGTATATAGCTACCTATAACTGCTAGTATAACATAATCTATACCTACTTATTACTGCTAGTATAACATAATCTATACCTACCTATAACTCCTAGTATAACAGAGTATATACCTACCTATAACCGCTAGTAAAACATAGTCTATACGTACCCATAACTGCTAGTATAACATAGTATATAGTTACCTTAAACCTCTATTATAACATAGTATATACCTACCTTTAACTGGTAGTATAACATAGTCTATACCTATATATATCTGATAGTATAGCAGAGTATATACCTACCTATAACTGCTAGTATAACATAGTCTATACCTACCTATTACTGCTAGTATAACATACTCTATACCTACCTATAACTGCTAGCATAACATAGTATATACCTACCTATAACTGCTAGTATAACAGAGTATATACCTACCTATTACTGCTAGTATAACATAGTATATACCTACCTATATCCTCTATTATTTCATAGGCAATACCTACCTATAACTGCTAGTATAACATAATCTATACCTATATATAACTGCTAGTATAACAGAGTATATACCTACCTATAACTGCTAGTATAACATAGTCTATACCTACCTATAACTGCTAGTATAACATAGTATAAAGTTACCTTAAACCTATATTATAACATAGTCTATACCTACCTATAACTGCTAGTATAACATAGTATATACCTATATATAACTGCTAGTATAACAGAGTATATACCTACCTATAACTGCTAGTATAACATAGTCTATACCTACCTATAACTGCTAGTAAAACAGAGTATATACCTACCTATATCTGCTAGTATAACAAAGTCTATACCTACCTATAACTGCTAGTATAACAGACTCTATACCTACCTATATCTGCTAGTAAAACAGAGTATATACCTACCTATAACTGCTAGTAAAACAGAGTATATACCTACCTATAACCGCTAGTATAACATAGTCCATACCTACCTATAACTGCTACTATAACAGAGTATATACCTACCTATAACTGATAGTATAACATAGTATATACCTACCTATAACCGCTAGTATAACATAGTCCATACCTACCTATAACTGCTAGTATAACATAGACTATAGCTACCTATGACCGCTATTATAGCCTAAGTATAGAGCTACCTATAACTGTTAGTATAACATAGTCTATACCTTCCAATAACTGCTAATAAATCAGAGTATATACCTACCTATAACTGCTAGTATAACATAGTATATACCTATATATAACTGCTAGTATAACAGAGTATATACCTACCTATATCTGCTAGTATAACATAGTCTATACCTACCTATAACTGCTAGTAAAACAGAGTATATACCTACCTATAACTGCTAGGATAACATAGTCTATACCTATCAATAACTGCTAGTATAACAGAGTATATAGCTACCTATAACTGCTAGTATAACATAATCTATACCTACTTATTACTGCTAGTATAACATAATCTATACCTACCTATAACTCCTAGTATAACAGAGTATATACCTACCTATAACTGCTAGCATAGCAGAGTATATACCTACCTATAACCGCTAGTATAACATAGTCTATACTTACCCATAACTGCTAGTATAACATAGTATATAGTTACATTAAACCTCTATTATAACATAGTATATACCTACCTATAACTGGTAGTATAACATAGTATATACCTATATATAACTGCTAGTATAACAGAGTATATACCTACCTATAACTGGTAGTATAACATAGTCTATACCTATATATAACTGCTAGTATAACAGAGTATATACCTACCTATAACTGGTAGTATAACATAGTCTATACCTATATATAATTGCTAGTATAACAGAGTATATACCTACATATCACTGGTAGTATAACATAGTCTATACCTATATATAACTGCTAGTATAACAGAGTATATACCTACCTATAACTGGTAGTATAACATAGTCAATACCTATATATAACTGCTAATATAACAGAGTATATACCTACATATCACTAGTATAACATAGTCTATACCTATATATAACTGCTAGTATAACATAGTCTATACCTACCTATAACTGCTAGTATAACAGAGTCTATACCTACCTATATCTGCTAGTAAACCAGAGTATATACCTACCTATAACTTTTAGTAAAACAGAGTATATACCTAACTATAACCGCTAGTATAACATAGTCCATACCTACCTATAACTGCTAGTATACCATAGCATATACCTATCTATAACCGATATTATAACCTAGTCTATACCTATCTATTACTGCTAGTATAACAAAGTGTATACTTACCTATAACTGCTAGTAAAACAGAATATATACCTACCTATAACTGCTAGTATAACAGAGTATATACATATCTATAACTGCTAGTATAACAGAGTATATACCTACCTATAACTGCTAGGATAACGGAGTCTATACCTACCTATTACTGCTAGTATAACAGTCTCTATACCTACTTATAACTGCTATCATAGCAGAGTATATACCAACCTATAACTGCTAGTATAAAAGAGTATATACCTATCTATAACTGCTAGAATAACAAAGTATATACCTACCTATAACCGCTAGTATAACATAGTCCATACCTACCTATAACTGCTAGTATAACAGAATCTATACCTACCTATAACTGCTAGTATAACATAGTATATAGTTACCTTAAACCACTATTATAACATAGTCTATACCTACCTATAACCGCTAGTATAACATAGTCCATACCTACCTATAACTGCTAGTATAACATAGACTATAGCTACCTATAACCGCTATTATAGCCTAGTCTATACCTTCCTATAACTGCTAGTAAATCAGAGTATATACCTACCTATAACTGCTAGCATAACATAGTATATACATATCTATAACTTCTAGTATAACAGAGTATATACCTACCTATAACTGCTAGTATAACAGACTCTATACCTACCTATAACTGCTAGCATAACAGAGTATATACCAACCTATAACTGCTAGTATAACAGAGTATATACATACCTATAACTGCTAGAATAACAAAGTATATACCTACCTATAACCGCTAGTATAACATAGTCCATACCTAACAATAACTGCTAGTATAACATAGTCTATACCTACCGTTAACCGCTATTATAACATAGTCTATACCTACCTATTACTGCTAGTATAACATAATCTATGCCTACCTATAACTGCTAGTATTATATAATCTATACCTACCTATAACTGCTAGTATGACATAGTATATACCTAGCTTTAACCTCTATTATAACATAGGCAATACCAACCTATAACTGCTAGTATAACATAGTATATACCTATCTATAACTGCTAGTATAACAGAGTATATACCTACATATTACTGCTAGTATAACATAATCTATACGTACCTATAACTGCTATTATAACAGAGTATATACATACCTATATCTGCTAGGATAACATAGTATATACCTATCAATATCTGCTAGTATAACATAGTATATAGCTACCTATAACTGCTAGTATAACAGAGTATATACCTACTTATTACTGCTAGTATAACATAATCTATACGTACCTATAACTGCTATTATAACAGAGTATATACCTACCTATAACTGCCTGCATAGCATAGTATATACCTACCTATAACTGCTAGTATAACATAGTCTATATCTACCCATAACTGCTAGTATAACATAGTATAAAGTTACCTTAAACCTATATTATAACATAGTCTATACCTACCTATAGCTGCTAGTATAACATAATATATACCTATATATAACTGCTAGTATAACAGAGTATATACCTACCTATATCTGCTAGTATAACATAGTCTATACCTACCTATAACTGCTAGTAAAACAGAGTATATACCTAGCTATAACAGCTAGGATAACATAGTCTATACCTATATATAACTGCTAGTATAACAGAGTATATACCTACCTATATCTGCTAGTATAACATAGTCTATAGCTACCTATAACTGCTAGTAAAACAGAGTATATACCTACCTATAACTGCTATGATATCATAGTCTATACCTATCAATAACTGCTAGTATAATAGAGTATATAGCTACCTATAACTGCTAGTATAACATAATCTATACCTACTTATTACTGCTAGTATAACAGAATCTATACCTACCTATAACTCCTAGTATAACAGAGTATATACCTACCTATAACTGCTAGCATAGCAGAGTATATACCTATCTATAACTGCTAGAATAACAAAGTATATACCCACCTATAACCGCTAGTATAACATAGTCCATACCTACCTATAACTGCTAGTATAACAGAGTCTATACCTACCTATAACTGCTAGTATAACATAGTATATAGTTACCTTAAACCACTATTATAACATAGTCTATACCTACCTATAACTGCTAGTATAACATAGTCTATACCTATATATAACTGATAGTATAACAGAGTATATACCTACCTATAACTGCTAGAATAACATAGTCCATACCTACCTATAACTGCTAGTATAACATAGACTATAGCTACCTATAACCGCTATTATAGCCTAGTCTATAGCTACCTATAACTGTTAGTATAACATAGTCTATACCTTCCTATAACTGCTAGTAAATTAGAGTATATACCTACCTATAACTGCTAGCATAACATAGTATATACATATCTATAACTTCTAGTATAACAGAGTATATACCTACCTATAACTGCTAGTATAACAGACTCTATGCCTACCTATAACTGCTAGCATAACAGAGTATATACCAACCTATATCTGCTAGTATAACAGAGTATATACCTACCTATAACTGCTAGAATAACAAAGTATATACCTACCTATAACCACTAGTATAACATAGTCCATACCTAACTATAACTGCTAGTATAACATAGTCTATACCTACCGTTAACCGCTATTATAACATAGTATATACCTACCTATTACTGCTAGTATAACATAGTCTATGCCTACCTATAACCGCTAGTATTATATAATCTATACCTACCTATAACTGCTAGTACGACATAGTATATACCTAGCATTAACCTCTATTATTACATAGGCAATACCTACCTATAACTGCTAGTATAACATAGTCTATACCTATCTATAACTGCTAGTATAACAGAGTATATACCTACCAATATCTGCTAGGATAACATAGTATATACCTATCAATATCTGCTAGTATAACATAGTATATAGCTACCTATAACTGCTATTATAACAGAGTATATACCTACCTATAACTGCTAGCATAGCAGAGTATATACCTACCTATAACTGCTAGTATAACATAGTCTATATATACCCATAACTGCTAGTATAACATAGTATAAAGTTACCTTAAACCTATATTATAACATAGTCTATACCTACCTATAACTGCTAGTATAACATAGTGTATACCTATATATAACTGCTAGCATAACAGAGTACATACCTACCTATATCTGCTAGTATAACATAGTCTATACCTATCTATAACCGCTATTATAACATAGTATATGCCTACCTATAACCGCTAGTATAACATAATCTATAATTTCCTATCACTGCTAGTATAACAGAGTATATACCTACCTCTAACCGCTGGTATAACATCGTTTATACCTACCTATAACTGCTAGTATAACATTGTATATACCTACTTATAAATGCTAGTATAACATAGTCTATACCTACATATAACCGCTAGTATAACATAGTATATACATATCAATAACTGCTAGTATAACAGAGTATATAGCTACCTATAACTGCTAGTATAACATAGTCTGTACCTACCTATTACTGCTAGTATAACAGAATCGATACATACCTATAACTGCTAGTATAATAGAGTATATACCTACCTATAACTGCTAGCATAGCAGAGTATATACCTACCTATAACCGCTAGTATAACATAGTATATACCTACCTATAACCGCTAGTATAACATAATCTATACCTATATATAACTGCTAGTATAACAGAGTATATACCTACCTATAACAGCTAGCATAACAGAGTCTATACCTACCTATATCTGCTAGTATAACAGAGTATATACCTACCTATAACTGCTAGTATATCATAGTCTATACCTACCTATAACTGCTATTAAATCAGAGTATATACCTAGTTATAACTGCTAATATAACAGAATATATACCTACCTTTAACTGCTAGTATAACAGAGTCTATACCTAACTATTACTGCCAGTATAACAGACTCTATACCTACATATAACTGCTAGAATAACAAAGTATATACCTACCTATAACCGCTAGTATAACATAGTCTATACATATCTATAACTGCTAGTATAACAGAGTATATACCTACCTATAACTGCTAGTATAACAGAGACTATACATACCTATTACTGCTAGTATAACATAGTCTATATCTACCTATAACCTCTATTATTACATAGGCAATACCTACATATAACTGCTAGTATAACATAGTCTATACCTATCTATAACTCCTAGTATAACAGAGTATATACCTACCTATAACTGCTAGCATAGCAGAGTATATACCTACCTATAACCGCTAGTATAACATAGTATATACGTACCTATAACCGCTAGTATAACATAGTCTATACCCACCTATAACTGCTAGTATAACATAGTATATACCTACTTATAACTGCTAGTATAACATAGCATATACCTACTTATAACAGCTAGTACAACACAGTATATACCTACCTATAACTGCTAGTATAACAGAGTATATACCTACCTATAACTGCTAGTATAACAGAGTCTATACCTACCTATTACTGCTAGTATAACATAGTCTATACCTACCAATAACCTCTATTATTACATAGGCAATACCTATATATAACTGCTAGTATAACAGAGTATATACCTACCTTTATCTGCTAGTATAACATAGTCTATACCTAACTATAACTGCTAGTAAAACAGAGTATATACGTACCTATAACTGCTAGGATAACAAAGTATATACCTACCTATAACGGCTAGATTAACATAGTATAACTATAACTGCTAATATAACGGAGTATATACCTACCTTTAACTGCTAATATAACATAGTCGATACCTACCTATTACTGCTAGTATAACAGACTCTATACCTACATATTACTGCTAGTATAACAAAGTCTATATCTACCTATAACCTCTATTATTACATAGGCAATACCTACATATAACTGCTAGTATAACATAGTCTATATCTATCTATAACTCCTAGTATAACAGAGTATATACCTACCTATAACTGCTAGCATAGCAGAGTATATACCTACCTATAACCGCTAGTATAACATAGTATATACCTACCTATAACCGCTAGTATAACTTATTCTATACCCACCTATAACTGCTAGTATAACATAGTCTATACGTACCTATAACTGCTAGTATAACATAGTCTATACCTACCTATAACAGCTAGTATAACAGAGTATATACCTACCTATAACGGCTAGTATAACAGAGTATATATATACCTATAACCGCTAGTATAACATAGTCTATTCAAATCTATAACTGCTAGTATAACAGAGTATATACCTACCTATAACTGCTAGCATAACAGAGTCTATACCTACCTATTACTGCTAGTATAACATAGTCTATACCTACCTATAACCTCTATTATTACATAGGCAATACCTATATATAACGGCTAGTATAACATAGTCTATACCTACCTTTATCTGCTAGTATAACATAGTCTATACCTACCTATAACTGATAGTAAAACAGAGTATATACCTACCTATAACTGCTAGGATAACAAAGTATATACCTACCTATAACGGCTAGTATAACATAGTCCATACCTACCTATAACCGCTAGTATAACATAGTCTATACCCACTTTTAAGTGCTAGTATAACAGAGTCTATACCTACCTATTACTGCTAGTATAACAGACTCTATACCTACCTATAACTGCTAGCATAACAGAGTATATTCCAACCTATAACTGCTAGTATAGCAGAGTATATACCTACATATAACTGCTAGAATAACAAAGTATATACCTACCTATAACCGCTAATATAACAGAGACTATACATAACTATTGTATAACATAGGCAATACTTACATATAACTGCTAGTATAACATAATCTATACCTACCTATAACTGCTAGTAAAACAGAGTATATACATACCTATAACTGCTAGGATAACATAGTATATACCTATCAATAACTGCTAGTATAACATAGTATATAGCTACCAATAACTGCTAGTATAACAGAGTCTATACCTACTTATTACTGCTAGTATAACAGAATATATAACTACCTATAACTGCTAGCATAGCAGAGTATATACCTACCTATAACCGCTAATATAACATAGTCTATACCTACCCATACCTGCTAGTATAACATAGTATATAGTTACCTTAAACCTCTATTATAACATAGTCTATACCTACCTATAACTGCTAGTATAACAATGTCTATACCTATATATAACTGCTAGTATAACACAGTCTATACCTACCTATGACCTCTATTATTACATAGGCAATACATCCCTATAACTGCTAGTATAACATAGTATATAGTTACCTTAAACCTCTATTATAACATAGTCTATACCTACCTATAACTGCTAGTATAACAAAGTATATACCTATATATAACTGCTAGTATAACACAGTCTATACTTACCTATAACTGCTAGTATAACAGAGTCTATATCTAACTATAACTGCTAGTATAACACAGTATATACCTACCTATAACTGATAGTATAACAGAGTATATACCTACATATAACTGCTAGAATAACAAAGTATATACCTACCTATAACCGCTAGTATAACATAGTCCATACATACCTATAACTGCTAGTAAAACATAGTCTATACCTACCTATAACCGCCATTATAACATATTCTATACCTACCTATAACCGCTATTATAACATATGCTATACCTACCTATAACCGCTAGTATAACATAGTCCATATATACCTATAACTGCTAGTAAAACATAGTCTATACCTACCTATAACCGCTATTATAACATATTCTATACCTACCTATAACTGCTAGTATAACATAGTCTATGCCTAACTATAACCGCTAGAATAACATAATCTATACTTACCTATCACTGCTAGTATAAAAGAGTATATACCTACCTCTAACCGCTGGTATAACATCGTTTATACCTACCTATAACTGCTAGTATAACATTGTCTATACCTATTTATAACTGCTAGTATTACATAGTATATACCTACCTCTAACCGCTGGTATAACATCGTTTATACCTACCTATAACTGCTAGTATAACATAGTTTTACCTACCTACAACTGCTAGTAAAACAGAGTATATACCTACCTATAACTGCTAGGATAACATAGTATATACCTATCAATAACTGCTAGTATAACATAGTATTTAGCTACCTATAAATGCTAGTATAACAGAGTCTATACCTACTTATTACTGCTACTATAACAGAATATATACCTAACAATAACTGCTAGCATAGCAGAGTATATACCTACCTATAACCGCTAGTATAATATAGTAAATAGTTACCTTAAACCTCTATTATAACATAGTCTATACCTATCTATAACTGCTAGTATAACAAAGTCTATACCTATATATAACTGCTAGTATAAAACAGTCTATACTTACCTATAACTGCTAGTATAACAGAGTCTATACCTACCTATAACTGCTAGTATAACATAGTCTATACCTACCTATAACAGCTAGTATTACAGAGTATATACCTACCTATAACTGCTGGTATAACAGAGTATATATCTACCTATAACCGCTAGTATAACATAGTCTATACATATCTATAACAGCTAGTATAACATAGTATATACCTACCTATAACTGCTAGCATAACATATTCTATACCGACCTATGACTGCTAGTATAAAATAGTCTATACCTACCTATAACCTCTATTATTACATAGGCAATACATACCTATAACTTCTAGTATAACATAGTATATAGTTACCTTAAACCTCTATTATAACATAGGCTATACCTACATATAACTGCTAGTATAACAAAGTCTATACCTATATATAACTGCTAGTATAACACAGTCTATACTTACCTATAACTGCTAGTATAACATAGTCTATACCTACCTATAACAGCTAGTATTACACAGTATATACCTACCTATAACTGCTAGTGTAACAGAGTATATACCTACATATAACTGCTAGAATAACAAAGTATATACCTACCTATAACCGCTGGTATAACATCGTTTATACCTACCTATAACTGCTAGTATAACATAGTCTATAACTACCTATAACTGCTAGTAAAATAGAGTATATACCTACCTATAACTGCTAGGATAACATAGTATATACCTATCAATAACTGCTAGTATAACATAGTATATAGCTACCTATAACTGCTAGTATAACAGAGTCTATACCTACTTATTACTGCTAGTATAACAGAATATATACCTAAAAATAACTGCTAGCATAGCAGAGTATATACCTACCTATAACCGCTAGTATAACATAGTCTATACCTACCCATAACTGCTAGTATAACATAGTATATAGTTACCTTAAACCTCTATTATAACATAGTCTATACCTACCTATAACTGCTAGTATAACAAAGTCTATACCTATATATAACTGCTAGTATAACACAGTCTATACTTACCTATAACTGCTAGTATAACAGAATCTATACCTACCTATAACTGCTAGTATAACATAGTCTATACCTAACTATAACAGCTAGTATTACAGAGTATATACCTACCTATAACTGCTAGTATAACAGAGTATATATCTACCTATAACCGCTAGTATAACATAGTCTATACATATCTATAACTGCTAGTATAACAGAGTATATATCTACCTCTAACTGCTAGCATAACAGATTCTATACCTACCTATGACTGCTAGTATAAAATATTCTATACCTACCTATAACCTCTATTATTACATAGGCAATACATACCTATAACTGCTAGTATAACATAGTCTATACCTATCTTTAACTGCTAGTATAACAGAGTATATACCTACCTATAACTGCTAGTATAACATAGTCTATACCTATATATAACTGCTAGTATAACAGAGTATATACCTACCTTTATCTGCTAGTATAACAGAGTCTATGCATACCTATAACTGCTAGTATAACAGAGTATATACCTACCTATAACTGCTAGTATAACATAGTCTATACCTACCTATAACTGCTAGTAAATCAGAGTATATACCTAGCTATAACTGCTAGCATAACAGAGTATATACCAACCTATAACTGCTAGTATAACAGCGTATATACCTACATATAACTGCTAGGATAACAAAGTATATACATACCTATAACGGCTAGTATAACATAGTCCATACCTACCTATAACTGCTAGTATAACATAGTCTATACCTACCTATAACCGCTAGTATAACATAGTCTATACCCACCTATAACTGCTAGTATAACATAGTCTATACCTACCTATAACTGCTAGTATGAATTAGTCTATACCTACCTATAACAGCTAGTATAGCAGAGTATATATCTACCTATAACCGCTAGTATAACATAGTCTATACAAATCTATAAATGATAGTATAACAGAGTATATACCTACCTATAACTGCTAGTATAACAGAGTCTATACCTACCAATTACTGCTAGTATAACATAGTCTATACCTACCTATAACCTCTATTATTACATAGGCAATACCTACATATAACGGCTAGTATAACAGAGTATAGACCTACCTATATCTGCTAGTATAACATAGTATATACCTACCTATAACTGCTAGTATAACAGAGTATATATCTATATATAACTGCTAGTATAAAACAGTCTATACTTACCTATAACTGCTAGTATAACAGAGTCTATACCTACCTATAACTGCTAGTATAACATAGTCTATACCTACCTATAACAGCTAGTATTACAGAGTATATACCTACCTATAACTGCTGATATAACATAGTATATACCTACCTATAACTGCTAGCATAACATATTCTATACCTACCTATGACTGCTAGTATAAAATAGTCTATGCCTACCTATAACCTCTATTATTACATAGGCAATACATACCTATAACTTCTAGTATAACAAAGTATATAGTTACCTTAAACCTCTATTATAACATAGGCTATACCTACATATA
>JABXNX010000399.1:0-17581 GCA_014843695.1 Archivesica marissinica | reverse complement strand
AGAACAACCCATATGTATTACTTGTGATGAGATATTCACAGTGAAGCACTTTTTGCTCCACTGTGCCGACCTCATCTTTACAAGGAATGCATACTTTAATACAAATAGTATACAAGAATTATTCGATTCAGTACTGCCAAGTACAATATTAGGTTTTTAAAAGAAACTCACCTTATAAATAGATTATAATGCAACTTATTGTGATTATCAAGTATATATATTATTTAAAATGTAACCTTTTAACATAGATCACGTTTTTTAAACAATTTTTATTTTTACAAATGTTTTCGACGCCACATGACCTTATTAGGTTGAGGCGTCGGTAAATAAGATATCGTCAAGATATCCATTAAATAAATAAATAAATAAATTTAGGTAGGTATATACTCTGTTATACTAGCAGTTATAGGTAGGTATAGAATATGTTATACTAGCAGTTATACGTAGGTATATACTCTGTTATACTAGCAGTTATAGGTAGGTATAGACAATGTTATACTAGCAGTTATAGGTAGGTATAGACTTATCTATACTAGCAGTTATAGGTAGATATATACTCTGTTATACTAGCAGTTATAGGTAGGTATAGATTCTGTTATACTAGCAGTTATAGGTAGGTATATACTCTGCTATACTAGCAGTTATAGGTAGGTATATACTATGTTATACTAGCAGTTATAGGTAGGTATAGACTATGTTATACTAGCAGTTATAGGTAGGTATAGACTATGTTATACTAGCAGTTATAGGTAGGTATATACGATGCTATACTAGCAGTTATAGGTAGGTATAGACTATGTTATACTAGCAGTTATAGGTAGGTATAGACTATGTTATACTAGCAGTTATATGTAGGTATATACTATGTTATACTAGCAGTTATAGGTAGGTATAGACTATGTTATACTAGCAGTTATAGGTAGGTATAGACTCTGTTATACTAGCAGTTATAGGTAGGTAAATACTCTGCTATACTAGCAGTTATAGGTAGGTATAGACTTTGTTATACTATCAGATATAGGTAGGTATATACTATATTATACTAGCAGTTATAGATAGGTATACACTATGTTATACTAGCAGTTATAGGTAGGTATAGACTATGTTATACTAGCGGTTATAGGTAGGTATATACTCTGCTATACTAGCAGTTATAGGTATGTATAGACTCTGTTATACTAGCAGTTATAGGTATGTATAGAGTATGTTATACTAGCAGTAATAGGTAGGTATAGATTATGTTATATTAGCAGTAATAGGTAGGTATAGACTATGCTATACTAGCGGTTAGAGGTAGGAATATACTATGTTAAACTAGCAGTTATTGGTAGTTATAGATTCGGTTATATTAGCAGCTATAGGTAGATATATACTCTGCTATACTAGCAGTTATAGGTAGGTATATACTATGTTATACTAGCAGTTATAGGTAACTATAGAGTATGTTATACTTGCAGTTATTGATAGGTATAGACTCTGTTATAATAGCAGTTATAGTTAGGTATATACTCTGTTATAATAGCAGTTATAGGTAGGTAAAGACAATGTCATACTAGCAGTTATAGGTATGTATAGACTATGTTATTCTAGCAGTTATAGGTAGGTATTGACTATGGTATACTAGTAGTTATAGGTAGATATATATTATGTTATACTAGCAGTTATATGTAGGTATATACTCTGTTTTACTAGCAGTAATAGGTAGGTATAAAGTATGTTATACTAGCAGTTATAGGTAGTTATAGACTCTGTTATAATAGCGGTTATAGCTAGGTATAGATTATGTTATACTAGCAGTCATAGGTAGATATAGATTATGTTTTACTAGCGGTCATAGGTATGTATATACTCTGTTTTACTAGCAGTTATAGGTAGGTATAGACTATGTTATACTAGCAGATATAGGTAGGTATAGACTATATTATACTAGCGGTTAGAGGTAGGTATATACTCTGTTATACTAGCAGTTATTGGTAGGTATAGACAATGTTATACTAGCAGTTACAGGTAGGTATTGACTATGGTATACTAGTAGTTATAGGTAGATATATACTCTGTTATACTAGCAGTTATAGGTAGGTATAGATTCGGTTATACTAGCAGTTATAGGTATGTATATACACTGCTATACTAGCAGTTATAGGTTGGTATATACTATGTTATACTAGCAATTATAGGTAACTATAGAGTATGTTGTACTAGCCGTTATAGATAGGTATTGACTCTGTTATACTAGCAGTTATAGGTAGGTATATACTCTGTTATACTAGCAGTAATAGGTAGGTATAGATTATGGTATACTAGCAGTTATATGTAGGTATAGACTATGTTATGCTAGTAGTTATAGGTAGATATAGACTATTTTATACTAGCACTTATAGGTAGGTATATACTATGTTATACTAGCAGTTATCGGTAGGTATATACTCTGCTATACTAGCAGTTATAGGTGGGTATATACTCTGTTATACTAGCAGTAATATGTAGGTAAATACTCTGCTATACTAGCAGTTATAGGTATGTATATACTCTGTTATACTAGCAGTTATATGTAGGTAAATACTCTGCTATACTAGCAGTTATAGGTAGGTATATACTATGTTATACTAGCAGTTATAGGTAGGTATAAACGATGTTATACCATCGGTTAGAGGTAGGTATATATTCTGGTATACTAGCAGTGATGGGTAAGTATAGATTATATTATACTAGCTGTTATAGGTAGGCATAGACTATGTTATACTAGCAGTTATAGGTAGGTATAGACTATGTTATAATAGCGGTTATAGGTAGGTATAGACTATGTTATAATAGCGGTTATAGGTACGTATAGAATATGTTATACTAGCAGTTATAGGTAGGTATATACTATGTTATACTAGCAGTTATAGATATGTATAGACCATGTTATAACTAGCAGTTATAGGTAGGTATAAACGATGTTATACCAGCGGTTAGATGTAGGTATATACTCTGTTATACTAGCAGTGATAGGTACGTATAGATTGTTATACTAGCATTTATAGATATGTATCTACTATGTCATACTAGCAGTTATAGCTAGGTATATACGCTGATTTACTAGCAGTTATAGGTAGGTATAGACTATGTTATACTAACAGTTATAGGTACCTATAGACTAGGCTATAATAGCGGTTATAGGTAGGTATAGACTATGTTATACTAGCAGTTATAGGTAGGTATTGACTATGTTATACTAGCAGTTATAGGTAGGTATTGACTATGTAATAATAGAGGTTATAGGTAGGTATTGAAATATGTTATACTAGCAGTAATATGTAGGTATATACTCTGTTATACTAGTTGTTATAGGTAGGTATATACTCTGTTATACTAGTTGATATAGGTAGGTATATACTCTGTTATACTAGCAGTGATAGGTAAGTATAGATTTTATGTTATAATAGCGGTTACAGGTAGGTATAGACTATGTTATACTAGTAGTTATAGGTAGGTATGGACTATGTTATACTAGCAGTTATAGGTAGCTATATACTCTGTAATACTAGCAGTTATTGATATGTATATACTATGTTATACTAGCAGTTATATTTAGGTAAATACTCTGCTATACTAGCAGTTATAGGTAGGTATATACTATGTTATACTAGCAGTTATAGGTAGGTATAGATTATGTTATACTAGCAGTTATAGGTAGCTATATACTCTGTTATACTAGCAGTTATTGATATGTATATACTATGTTATACTAGCAGTTATAGGTAGCTATAGACTGGGCTATAATAGCGGTTTTAGGTAGGTATAGACTATGTTATACTAGCAGGTATAGGTAGGTATGGACTATGTTATACTAGCAGTTATAGGTATGTATAGACTATGTTATACTAGCGGTTATATGTAGATATATACTCTGTTATACTAGCAGCTATAGGTAGGTATATATTCTATTATACTAGCTGTTATAGGTAGCTATATACTATGTTTTACTAGCAGTTATACGTAGGTATATACTATGTAATAATAGAGGTTATAGGTAGGTATTGAAATTTGTTATACTAGCAGTAATATGTAGGTATAGACTGTTATACTAGCAGTTATCGGTAGGTATAGACCATGTTATACTAGCAGTTATAGGTAGGTATAAACGATGTTATACCAGCGGTTAGAGGTAGGTATATACTCTGTTATACTAGCAGTGATAGGTAAGTATAGATTATGTTATACTAGCGGTTATAGGTAGGCATATACTATGTTATACTAGCAGTCATAGGTAGGTATAGACTATGTTATAATAGCGGTTATAGGTAGGTATAGACTATGTTATACTAGTAGTTATAGGTAGGTATGGACTATGTTATACTAGCAGTTATAGATATGTATAGACTATGTTATACTAGCGGATATAGGTAGATATATACTCTGTTATACTAGCAGTTATAGGTAGGTATATACTCAGTCTATACCTACCTATAACTGCTAGTATAACAATGTTATAGTAGCGGTTATAGGTATTTATAGATTCTGTTATACTAGCAGTAATAGGTAGGTATAGACTTATGTTATACTAGCAGTTATAGGTAGCTATATACTCTGCTATACTAGCAGTTATTGATATGTATATATTATGTTATACTAGCAGTTATAGGTAGGTATAGACCATGTTATACTAGCAGTTATAGGTAGGTATAGACTCTGTTATACTAGCAGTTTTAGATAGGTATATACTCTGTTATACTAGCAGTTATAGATATGTATAGACCATGTTATACTAGCAGTTATAGGTAGGTATAAACGATGTTATGCAAGCGGTTAGAGGTAGGTGTATACTCTGTTATACTAGCAATGATAGGTAAGTATAGATTATGTTATACTAGCGGTTATAGGTAGGCATAGACTATGTTATACTTGCAGTTATAGGTAGGTATAGACTATGTTATAATAGCGGTTATAGGTAGGTATAGACTATGTTATAATAGCGGTTATAGGTAGGTATAGACTATGTTATAATAGCGGTTATAGGTAGGTATAGACTATGTTATAATAGCGGTTATAGGTAGGTATAGACTATGTAATAATAGAGGTTATAGGTATGTATTAAAATATGTTATACTAGCAGTTATAGATAGGTATATACTCTGTTATACTAGCAGTTATAGATATGTATAGACAATGTTATACTAGCAGTTATAGGTAGGTATAAAGGATGTTATACCAGTGGTTAGAGGTAGATATATACTCTGTTATACTAGCAGTGATAGGTAAGTATAGATTATGTTATACTAGCGGTTATAGTTAGGCATAGACTATGTTATACTAGCAGGTATAGGTAGGTATAAACTATGTTATAATAGCGGTTATAGGTAGGTATAGACTATGTGATACTAGCAGTTATAGGTAGGTATATACTCTGTTATACTAGCAGTTATAGATATATATAGACCATGTTATACTAGCAGTTATAGGTTGGTATAAACGATGTTATACCAGCGGTTAGAGGTAGGTATATACTCTGTTATACTAGCAGTGATAGGTAAGTGTAGATTATGTTATACTAGCAGTTATTGATATGTATATACTATGTTATACTATCAGTTATAGGTAGGTATAAACTATGTTGTACTAGCAGTTATAAGTAGGTATAGACTATGTAATAATAGAGGTTATAGGTAGGTATTGAAATATGTTATATTAGCAGTAATAGGTAGGTATATACTCTGTTATACTAGCAGTTATAGGGAGGTATATACTCTGTTATACTACCAGTTATAGATATGTATAGACCTTGTTATACTAGCAGTTATAGGTAGGTATAAACGATGTTATACCAGCGGTTAGAGGTAGGTATATACTCTGTTATACTAGCAGTGATAGGAAAGTATAGATTATGGTATACTAGCGGATATAGGTAGATATATACTCTGTTATACTAGCAGTTATAGGTAGGTATATACTCTGTTATACTAGCTGTTATAGGTATGTATATATTATGTTATACTAGCAGTAATATGTAGTTATAGACTATGTTATACTAGCAGTTATAGGTAGCTATATACTCTGTTATACTAGCAGTTATAGGTAGGTATTGACTATGTAATAATAGAGGTTATAGGTAGGTATTGAAATATGTTATACTAGCAGTAATAGGTAGGTATAGACTCTGTTATACTAGCAGTTATAGATAGGTATATACTCTGTTATACTAGCAGTTATAGATATGTATAGACAATGTTATACTAGCAGTTATAGGTAGGTATAAAGGATGTTATACCAGTGGTTATAGGTAGATATATACTCTGTTATACTAGCGGTTATGGGTAGGCATAGACTATGTTATACTAGCAAGTATAGGTAGGTATAGACTATGTTATAATAGCGGTTATAGGTAGGTATAGACTATGTTATACTAGCAGTTATAGGTAGGTATAGACTATGTTATACTAGCAGTTATAGGTAGGTATTGACTATGTAATAATAGAGGTTATAGGTAGGTATTGAAATATGTTATACTAGCAGTAATAGGTAGGTATAGACTCTGTTATACTAGCAGTTATAGATATGTATATACCTTGTTATACTAGCAGTTATAGGTAGGTATATACGATGTTATACCAGCGGTTAGAGGTAGGTATATACTCTGTTATACTAGCAGTGATAGGAAAGTATAGATTATGGTATACTAGCGGTTATAGGTAGATATAGACTATGTTATACTAGCAGTTATAGGTAGGTATAGACTATGTTATACTAGCGGATATAGGTAGATATATACTCTGTTATACTAGCAGTTATAGGTAGGTATATACTCTGTTATACTAGCTGTTATAGGTAGGTATATACTCTGTTATACTAGCAGTTATAGGTAAGTATATACTCTGTTATACTAGCTGTTATAGGTAGGTATAGACCATGTTATACTAGCAGTTATAGGTAGCTATATACTCTGTTATACTAGCAGTCATTGATATGTATATACTGTGTTATACTAGCAGTTATAGGTAGGTATAGACCATGTTATACTAGCAGTTATAGGTAGGTATAGACTCTGTTATACTAGCAGTTATAGATAGGTATATACTCTGTTATACTAGCAGTTATAGATATGTATAGACCATGTTATACTAGCAGTTATAGGTAGGTATAAACGATGTTATACAAGCGGTTATAGGTAGGTATATACTCTGTTATACTAGCAGTGATAGGTAGGTATAGACTATGTTATACTAGCAGTTATAGGTAGGTATAGACTATGTTATACTAGCAGTTATAGGTAGGTATAGACTATGTTATAATAGCGGTTATAGGTAGGTATGGACTATGTTATACTAGCATTTATAGATATGTATATACTCTGTTATACTAGCAGTTATTGATATGTATATACTATGTTATACTAGCAGTTATAGGTAGGTATATATTATATTATACTAGCAGTTATAGGTATGTATATACTCTGTTATACTAGCAGTTATTGATATGTATATACTATGTTATACTAGCAGTTATAGGTAGGTATAGACTATGTTATACTAGCAGTTATAGGTAGGTATTGACTATGTAATAATAGAGGTTATAGGTAGGTATTGAAATATGTTATACTAGCAGTAATAGGTAGGTATAGACTCTGTTATACTAGCAGTTATAGATAGGTATATACTCTGTTATACTAGCAGTTATAGATATGTATAGACAATGTTATACTAGCAGTTATAGGTAGGTATAAACGATGTTATACCAGCGGTTAGAGGTAGGTATATACTCTGTTATACTAGCAGTGATAGGTAAGTATAGATTATGTTATACTAGCGGTTATAGGTAGGCATATACTATGTTATACTAGCAGTTATAGGTAGGTATAGACTATGTTATACTAGCAGGTATAGGTAGGTATGGACTATGTTATTTTAGCAGTTATAGATATGTATAGACTATGTTATACTATCGGTTATAGGTATGTATAGATTATGTTATACTAGCAGTAATAGGTAGGTATAGACTAAGTTATACTAGCAGTTATAGGTAGCTATATACTCTGTTATACTAGCAGTTATTGATATGTATATACTATGTTATACTATCAGTTATAGGTAGGTATATACTCTGCTATACTAGCAGTTATAGGTAGGTTTATACTCTGATTTACTAGCAGTTATATGTAGCTATAGACTAGGCTATAATAGCGGTTATAGGTAGGTATAGACTATGTTATACTAGCAGTTATGGGTAAGTATAGACTATGTTATACTAGCGGTTATAGGTAGGCATATACTCTGTTATACTAGGAGATATAGGTAGTTATATACTCTGTTATACTAGCTGTTATAAATAGGTATATACTATGTTATACTAGCAGTTATAGTTAGGTATAGACTATGTTATACTAGCGGTTATAGGTAGGTATAGACTATGTTATACTAGTGGTTATAGGTAGGTATCGACTATGGTATACTAGCAGTTATAGATATGTATGGACTCTGTTATACTAGCGGTTATATGTATGTTTTACTAGCAGTTATAGGTAGGTATATACTATGTTATACTAGCAGTTATAGGTAGGTATAGACTAGGTTATAATATCGGTTATAGGTAGGTATAGTCTATGTTATACTAGCAGTTATAGGTAGGTATATACTATGTTATACTAGCAGTTATAGGTAGGCATAGACTATGTTATACTAGCAGTTATAGGTAGGTATAGAATATGTTATACTAGCAGTTATAGCTAGGTATAAACGATGTTATAATAGCGGTTATAGGTAGGTATATACTCTGTTATACTAGCAGTTACAGATATGTATAGACTATGTTATACTAGCGGTTATAGGTAGGTATAGTCTATGTTATACTTGTGGAAGTCGTGATAGCGCAGTGGATGCGCGTTCGCTTCAGGTGCGAAAGGTCCGGAGTTCGAGCCCCGCTGGAGCCGTTACGATTGTGCCCTTAGGCAAGGCATTTAAATTCCACATTGCCTCTTCTCTCTCCGTCATGGCGATGGATTCCATCAGGAATGAGGTATCGAGAGTGATTAATATAAGTTGTAATAACTTGTTTCGTAATCGAGCTAATATAAATGTGTATAAACTATGTTATACTAGCAGTTACAGGTAGGTATGGACTATGTTATACTAGCGGTTATAGGTAGGTATATACTCTGTTATACTAACAGTTATAGGTAGGTATATACTCTCTTATACTAGCAGTTATAGGTATATATAGACTATGTTATACTAGCAGTTAAAGTGAGGTATAGATTATGTTATATTAGCAGTTATAGGTAGGTATATACTCTGTTATACTAGCAATTATAGGTCGGTATATATTCTCTGTTATACTAGCAGTTATAGGTAGGTATAGACTATGTTATACTAGCAGTTATAGGTAGGTATAAACTATGTTATAATAGCGGTTATAGGTAGGTATAGACTATGTTATTCTAGCAGTTATAGGTAGGTATGGACTATGTTATACTATCGGTTATAGGTAGATATATACTCTGTTATACTAGCAGTTATAGGTAAGTATATACTCTGTTTTACTAGCAGTTATAGGTAGGTATAGAGTATGTTATACTAGCAATTATAGGTAGGTATATACTCTGTTATACTAGGTGTTAAAGTTAGGTATATACTCTGTTATACTAGGAGTTATAGGTCGGTATATATTCTCAGTTATACTAGCAGTTATAGGTAGGTATGGAATATGTTATACTAGCAGTTATAGGTAGGTATAGACTGTGTTATACTAGCAGTTATAGGTAGGTATATACTCTGTTATACTAGCAGTTATAAGTAGGTATATACTCTGTCATACTAGCAGTTGTAGGTAGGTATATGCTCTGTTATACTAGCAGTTATAAGTAGGTATAGAGTATGTTATACTAGCATGTATAAGTAGGTATATACTCTGTCATACTAGCAGTTATACGTAGGTATATACTCTGTTATACAAGTTGTTATAGGTAGGTATAGACTCTGTTATACTAGCAGTTATAGGTAGGTATAGACTCTGTTATACTAGGTATAGATTATGTTATACTAGCAGTAATTAGTAGGTATAGACTGTGTTATCCTAGCAGATATAGGTAGGTATATACTCTGTTATATATAGCAGAGTATATACCTACCAATAACTGCTAGTAAAACATAGTCAATATCTACCTATAACTGCTAGTATAACATAATCTATACCTACCTATTACTGCTAGTATAACATATTCTATACCTACCTATATCTACTAGTATAACATTGTATATACCTATCAATAACTGCTAGTATAACAGACTATATACCTATCTATAACTGCTAGTATAACAAAATCTATACATATCTATAACTGCTAGTATAACATAGTATATACCTACCTATAACTGCTAGGATAGCAGAGTATATACCTACCTATAACTGCTAGTATAAACGAATTTATACCTACCTATAACTGCTAGCATAACAGAGTCTATATCTACCTATATCTACTAGTATAACATAGTATATACCTACCTATAACTGCTAGCATAACCGAATATGTACCTATAATTGCTAGTATAACATACTCTATACCTTCCTATAACTGCTAATATAACAGAGTATATACATATCTATAACTGCTAGTATAACAGAGTATATACGTACCTATTACTGCTAGTATAACAGAGTCTATACCTACCTATTACTGCTAGTATAATAGAGTATATACCTACCTATAACTGCTAGTATAGCAGCGTACATACCTACTTATAACTGCTAGTATAACAGAGTATATACCTACATATAACTTCTAGTATAGAAGAGTATATACCTACCTATAACCGCTAGTATAACATAGTCTATACCTACCTATCACTGCTAGTATAACATAGTATATACCTACCTATAACCTCTATTCTAACATAGTATATACCTACATATCTGCTAGTATAACATAATATATACCTACCTATAACTGCTAGTATAGCTGAGTATATACCTACCTATAACTGCTAGTAAAACAGAGTCAATACCTACCTATAACTGCTAGTAAAACATAATCTATACCTACATATAACTGCTAGTATAATAGAGTATATAACTACCTATAACTGCTAGCATAGCAGAGTATATACCTATCTATAACTGCTAGTATAACAAATTCTATACCTACCTAAAACTGCTAGTATATTATAGTCCTTATATACGTATATCTACTAGTATAACATAGTCTATGCCTACCTATAACCGCTAGTATAACATAATATATACCTACCTATAACTGCTAGTATAGCAGAGTATATACCTACCTATAACTGCTAGTATAACAGAGTCTATACCAACCTATAACTGCTAGCATAACCTAATCGATACCTACCTATAATTGCAAGTATAACATACTCTATACCTACCTATATCTGCTAGTATAACAGAGTATATACATATCTATAACTGCTAGTATAACATAGTATATAACTACCTATTACTGCTAATATAACAGAGTATATACCTACCTATAACTTCTAGTATAGCAGCGTATATACCTACCTATAACTGCTAGTATAACATAGTCAATACCTACTTATAACCGCTATTATAACATAGTATATACCTACCTATAACTGCTAGTATAACATAGTCTATACCTACCTATAACTGCTAGTAAAACAGAGTATATATCTACCTATAACTGCTAATATAGCAGAGTATATACATACATATTACTGCTAGTATAACAGAGTATATACCTACCTATAACCGCTAGTATAACATAATCTATATCTACCTATAACTGCAAGTATAACATAGTATATACCTACATATATGCTAGTATAACATAATATATACCTACCTATAACTGCTAGTATAACAGTCAATACCTACCTATAACTGCTAGTAAAACATAGTCTATATCTACCTATAACTACTAGTATGACATAGTCTATACCTAGCTATAATTGCTAGTATAACATAGTCTATACCTACCTATAACTGCTAGTATAACAGAGTCTATACCTACCTATAACTGCTAGTATAACATAGTATATACATATCTATAACTGCTAGTATAGCAGAGTATATACCTACATATAACCGCTAGTATAACATAGTCTATACCTACTAATAACTGCTAGTATAACATAGTTTATACCTACCTATAACCTATATTATAACATAGTCTATACCTACCTATAACTGCTAGTATAACATAGTTTATACCTATATATAACTGCTAGTATAACATAGTATATACCTACCTATAACTGCTAGCATAGCAGAGTATATACCTACCTATAACTGAGTAGTATAAACGAATCTGTACCTACCTATAACTGCTAGTATAACAGAGTCTATACCTTCCTATAACTGCTAATATAACAGGGTATATACATATCTATAACTGCTAATATAACAGAGTCAATACCTACATATAACTGCTAGTAAAACATAGTCTATATCTACCTATAACTACTAGTATGACATAGTCTATACCTAGCTATAACTGCTAGTATAACATAGTCTATACCTACCTATAACTGCTAGTATAACAGAGTCTATACCTACCTATAACTGCTAGTATAACATAGTATATACATATCTATGACTGCTGGTATAACAGAGTATATACCTACCTATAACTGCTAGTATAGCAGAGTATATACCTATATATAACTGCTAGTATAACATAGTATATACCTACCTATAACTGCTTGCATAGCAGAGTATATACCTACCTATAACTGCTAGTATAAACGAATCTATACCTACCTATAACTGCTAGTATAACAGAGTCTATATCTACCTATAACTACTAGTATAACATAGTATATACCAACCTATAACTGCTCGTATAACATAGTCTATACCTACTTATAACTGCTAGCATAACCGAATATGTACCTATAATTGCTAGTATAACATACTCTATACCTTCCTATAACTGCTAATATAACAGGGTATATATCTACCTATAACTGCTAGTATAACATAGTATATACATATCTATAACTGCTGGTATAACAGAGTATATACATACCTATGACCGCTAGTATAACATAATCTATATCTACCTATAACTGCTAGTATAACATAGTATATACCTACATATCTGCTAGTATAACATAATATATACCTACCTATAACTGCTAGTATAGCAGAGTATATACCTACCTATAACTGCTAGTATAACAGAGTCAATACCTACCTATAACTGCTAGTAAAACATAGTCTATATCTACATATAACTACTAGTATGACATAGTCTATACCTACCTATAACTGCTAGCATAGCAGAGTATATACCTACATATAACCGCTAGTATAACATAGTCTATACCTACCAATAACTGCTAGTATAACATAGTTTATACCTACCTATAACCTATATTATAACAGAGACTATACCTACCTATAACTGCTAGTATAACATAGTTTATACCTATATATAACTGCTAGTATAACATAGTATATACCTACCTATAACTGCTAGCATAGCAGAGTATATAACTACCTATAACTGCTAGTATAAACGAATCTATACCTACCTATAACTGCTAGTATAACAGAGTCTATACCTTCCTATAACTGCTAATATAACAGGGTATATACATATATATAACTGCTAGTATAACAGAGGCTATATCTACCTATAACTACTAGTGTAACATTGTCTTTACCTACCGATAACTGCTAGTATAACAGAGTATATACCTACCTCTAACCACTAGTATAACATAGTCTATACCTACCTATAACTGCTAGTATTACATAGTATATACATATCTATAACTGCTGGTATAACAGTGTATATACCTACCTATAACTGCTAGTATAGCAGAGTATATACCTATATATACCTGCTAGTATAACAGAGTCTATATCTACCTATAACTACTAGTATAACATAGTATATACCAACCTATAACTGCTCGTATAACATAGTCTATACCTACCTATAACTGCTAGCATAACCGAATATGTACCTATAACTGCTAGTATAACATAGTATATACATATCTATAACTGCTGGTATAACAGAGTATATACGAACCTATAACTGCTAGTATAGCAGAGTATATACCTATATATAACTGCTAGTATAACATAGTATATACCTACCTATAACTGCTAGTATAAACGAATCTATACCTACCTATAACTGCTAGCATAACAGAGTCTATATCTACCTATAACTGCTAGTATAACAGAGTATATACGTACCTATAACTGCTAGTATAACAGAGTCTATACCTACCTATAACTGCTAGTATAACAGAGTATATACATACCTATAACTGCTAGTATAACATAGTATATACATATCTATAACTGCTGGTATAACAGAGTCTATACCTACCTATAACCGCTAGTATAACAGAGTATATACCTACCTCTAACCACTAGCAGTGATATGTAGGTATAGACTTAGTATATAACTACCTATAACCTCTATTCTAACATAGTCTATACCTACCTATAACTGCTAGTATAACCGAATCTATACCTACCTATAACTGCTAGTATAACAGAGGCTATATCTACCTATAACTACTGGTATAACATTGTCTTTACCTACCTATAACTGCTAGTATAACAGAGTATATACCTACCTCTAACCACTAGTATAACATTGTCTATACCTACCTATAACTGCTAGTATAACATAGTATATACCTACCTATAACTGCTAATAAAACAGAGTATATACATACCTATGACCGCTAGTATAACATAATCTATATTTACCTATAACTGCTAGTATAACATAGTATAGACCTACATATCTGCTAGTATAACATAATATATACCTACCTATAAGTGCTAATATAGCAGAGTATATACCTACCTAAAACTGCTAGTATAACAGAGTCTATACCTACCTATAACTGCTAGTAAAACATAGTCTATATCTACCTATAACTACTAGTATAACATAATCTATACCTACGTATAACTGCTAGTATAATAGAGTATATAACTACCTATAACTACTAGTATAGCAGAGTATATACCTACCTATAACTGCTAGTATAACAAATTCTATACGTACCTATAACTGCTAGTATAATATAGTCCATATATACTTATATCTACTAGTATAACATAGTCTATGCCTACCTATAACTGCTAGTATAACATAATATATACCTATCTATAACTGCTAGTATTGCAGAGTCTATACCTACCTATAACTGCTAGCATAACCTAATCGATACCTACCTATAATTGCTAGTATAACATACTCTATACCTACCTATAACCTCTATTATAACATAGTCTATACCTACCTATAACTGCTAGTATAACATAGTCTATACCTACCTATAACTGCTAGTAAAACAGAGTATATACCTACCTATAACTGCTAATATAGTAGAGTATATACATATCTATTACTGCTAGTATAACATAGTATATACCTACCTATAACCGCTAGTATAGCAGAGTCTATATCTACATATAACTACTAGTATAACAGAGTCTATACCTACCTATAACTGCTAGTATAACATAGTATATACATATCTATAACTGCTGGTATAACAGAGTATATACCTATAACTGCTAGTATAACAGTGTCTATAACTACCTATTGCTGCTAGTATAACATACTCTATACCGACATATAACTGCTAGCATAACAGAGTATATACCTATCTATAACTGTTAGTATAGCAGAGTATATACCTATATATAACCGCTAGTATAACATAGTATATACCTACCTATGACTGCTAGTATAACATAGTCTATACCTACCTATAACTTCTAGTACAACATACTCTATACCTACCTATAACTACTAGTATAACAGAGTATATACCTACCTTTAACTGCTAGTATAGCAGAGTATATACCTACCTATAACTGCTAGTGTAACAGAGTGTATACCTGCCTATAAACGCTAGTATAACATAGTCCATACCTACCTATAACTGCTAGTATAACATAGTCAATACCTACCCCTACCCGCTATTATAACATAGTCTATACCTACCTATAACTACTAGTATAACAGAGTATATACATACCTATTACTGCTAGTATAACAGAGTATATACCTACCTATAACTGCTAGTATAACAGAGTCAATACCTACCTATAATTGCTAGTATGACATAGTTATACCAGCAGATATGTATAACTGAGTATATACCTACCTATATCTGCTAGTACAACATACTCTTTACCTACCTATAACTGCTAGAATAACACAGTTTATACCTACCTATAACTGCTAGTATAACAGAGTGTATACATACATATAACTGCTAGTATAACATAGTCTATATCTACCTATAACTTCTAGTATAACATAGTATATACCTACCTATAGCTGCTAGCATAACATAGTCTATACCTACTTATAACTTCTAGCATAACCGAATCGATACCTACCTATAACTGCTAGTATAACAGAGTATATACATATCTATAACTGCTAGTATAACATAGTATATACCTACCTATAACTGCTAGTATAACAGAGTGTATACCTACCTATAACTGCTAGTATAACATAGTATATACCTACCTATAACTGCTAGTATAACAGAGTGTATACCTACCTATAACTGCTAGTATAACAGAGTATATACCTACCTATAACTGCTAGTATAGCAGAGTATATACCTACCTATAACTGCTAGTATAACATAGTCCATAACCACCTATAACTGCTAGTATGACATAGTCCATAACTACCTATAACCGCTATTATAACATAGTCTATACCTACCTATAACTGCTAGTATAACATAGCAGAGGATATACCTACCTATAACTGCTAGTATAAGAGAGTATATACTTATCTATAACTGCTAGTATAGCAGCGTACATACCTACCTATAACTGCTAGTATAACATAGTCAATACCTACCTATCACTGCTAGTATAACACAGTCTATACCTACCTATAACTGCTAGTAAAACAGAGTATATACCTACCTATAACTGCTAGTATAACAGAGTCTATACCTACCTATTACTGCTAGTATAACATACTATATACCTATCTATAACTGCTAATATAGCAGAGTATATACCTACCTATAACTGTTAGTATAGCAGAGTTATACCTACATATAACCGCTAGTATAACATAGTCTATACCTACCAATAACTGGTAGTATAACATAGTTTATACCTACCTATAACCTCTATTATAACATAGTCTATACCTACCTATAACCGCTAGTATAACATAGTCAATACCTACCTATAACAGCTATTATAACAGAGTATATTCCTACCTATAACTGCTAGTATAACAGAGTATATATCTACCTATAACTACTAGTTTGACATAGTCTATACGTAGCTATAACTGCTAGTATAACATAGTCTATACCTACCTATAACTGCTAGTATAACAGAGTCTATACCTACCTATAACTGCTAACTATAACAGAGTGTATACCTACCCATAACTGCTAGTAGAACATAGTCTATATCTACCTATAACTACTATTATAACATAGTCTATACCTACCTATAACTGCTAGTATAACATATTTTATACCTATATATAACTGCTAGTATAACATAGTATATACCTACCTATAACTGCTAGTATAACAGAGTCTATACCTACCTATAACTGCTAGTACAACATACTCTATACCTACCTATAACTGCT
>JABXNX010000398.1:0-17581 GCA_014843695.1 Archivesica marissinica | reverse complement strand
TATGTATCTAGTTGACTATCTATGCATCTATTTGACTATCTATGCATCTATTTGACTATCTATGTATCTATTTGACTATATATGTATCTAGTTGACTATCTATGTATCTATTTGACTATATATGCATCTATTTGACTATCTATGTATCTATTTGACTATATATGTATCTAGTTGACTATCTATGTATCTATTTGACTATATATGCATCTATTTGACTATCTATGCATCTATTTGACTATATATGCATCTATTTGACTATCTATGTGTAACAGACTGTACGTTTGGACATGTCTGTATATGAGTTACTTCCCTTGATTGATAACATTCTATTTTTAAGTTCCCGCCAAAAGTGTCACATGACTCAGTTCAATCAATCAGAACTCAGTTGCTTGTTTGGTGTCTTGAGCAGCAGTCATGGTTTTTTACCAAATTTTAATAGAATAAAATAAATGGATATCTTTGATGGTTAGTACCTATTTATCTATTGAGGTT
The DNA here is from genome assembly GCA_014843695.1 of Archivesica marissinica. Lineage (NCBI taxonomy): Eukaryota > Metazoa > Mollusca > Bivalvia > Venerida > Vesicomyidae > Archivesica > Archivesica marissinica. Next base: position 17,089 of record JABXNX010000398.1, on the reverse strand, counting down.
GATAAACAATACGTTGTATGTTTCAGTTAGCTGGTTGCTGATTTATTTATTTAAGTAACTTTTGTTTGAATATGGTTTAAATATGGCAGTGTTATGCACAGAGTTTTGACTCTAATAAAACTACACACTATGTATTCTCTAAACTTTACACACTGTTTAATATGCATTGTTACTAACTTCCAGCACCAGCTTATCACTGTGTATGTGGAGTCTGTATGGTGAAGTGGAGGTACACTCAATCCCTTAGACTGGTAAGTTGGTCATGCATATGTAATTGTGATGTTTCATTTGTATACACTTTATTGTAAGTATAGATACTAGCCACTAGACACATCCACATGTATAATCATTTATGATGAAAGTAATGTTGACTGTGTTTATCAGTACATAATTGATGACATGTATAGTATATAATGCGAGTGTTGATATATGGTACATAGATATATCCAGTAAATGCAGATATGATTGTTTTATAAGTATTGTATATCTAAAGTATCGCATACTCAATGTGTACTTTCAGAGTGACTCAGCGAGTCAGTTGTGGAATATGACTGGTGAATATGTTGAACAATAAACATAGATTAGAACCCTCGAACAATCGTTGGTGTTATTTTCGTATCAGAATGGACGAAAGACACCCGGTAACATATGCATCTATTTGACTATCTATGCATCTATTTGACTATCTATGCATCTATTTGACTATCTATGTATCTATTTGACTATATATGTATCTAGTTGACTATCTATGTATCTATTTGACTATATATGCATCTATTTGACTATATATGCATCTATTTGACTATATTTGCATCTATTTGACTATATATGCATCTATTTGACTATCTATGCATCTATTTGACTATCTATATATCTATTTGACTATCTATGCATCTATTTGACTATATTTGCATCTATTTGACTATATATGCATCTATTTGACTATCTATGCATCTATTTGTCTATCTATGCATCTATTTGACTATCTATGCATCTATTTGACTATCTATGCATCTATTTGACTATATTTGCATCTATTTGACTATATTTGCATCTATTTGACTATCTATGCATATATTTGACTATATATGTATCTATTTGACTATCTATCTATCTATCTATTTGACTATCTATGTATCTATTTGACTATCTATGTATCTATTTGACTATCTATATATCTATTTGACTATCTATGTATCTATTTGACTATCTATCTATCTATTTGACTATCTATGCATCTATTTGACTATCTATATATCTATTTGACTATCTATGCATCTATTTGACTATCTATGTATCTATTTGACTATCTAGCTATCTATTTGACTATCTATGCATCTATTTGACTATCTATGTATCTATTTGACTATCTATGTATCTATTTGACTATCTATGTATCTATTTGACTATCTATCTATCTATTTGACTATCTATGCATCTATTTGACTATCTATGCATCTATTTGACTATCTATATATCTATTTGACTATCTATGCATCTATTTGACTATCTATATATCTATTTGACTATCTATGCATCTATTTGACTATATTTGCATCTATTTGACTATATATGCATCTATTTGACTATCTATGCATCTATTTGACTATCTATATATCTATTTGACTATCTATGCATCTATTTGACTATCTATGCATCTATTTGACTATCTATGCATCTATTTGACTATCTATGCATCTATTTGACTATATTTGCATCTATTTGACTATATATGCATCTATTTGACTATCTATGCATCTATTTGACTATCTATGCATCTATTTGACTATCTATGCATCTATTTGACTATCTATGCATCTATTTGACTATATTTGCATCTATTTGACTATATTTGCATCTATTTGACTATCTATGCATATATTTGACTATATATGTATCTATTTGACTATCTATCTATCTATCTATTTGACTATCTATGTATCTATTTGACTATCTATGTATCTATTTGACTATCTATATATCTATTTGACTATCTATGTATCTATTTGACTATCTATCTATCTATTTGACTATCTATGCATCTATTTGACTATCTATATATCTATTTGACTATCTATGCATCTATTTGACTATCTATGTATCTATTTGACTATCTAGCTATCTATTTGACTATCTATGCATCTATTTGACTATCTATGTATCTATTTGACTATCTATGTATCTATTTGACTATCTATGCATCTATTTGACTATCTATATATCTATTTGACTATCTATGCATCTATTTGACTATATTTGCATCTATTTGACTATATATGCATCTATTTGACTATCTATGCATCTATTTGACTATCTATATATCTATTTGACTATCTATGCATCTATTTGACTATCTATGCATCTATTTGACTATCTATGTATCTATTTGACTATCTATGCATATATTTGACTATCTATTTGACTATCTATGTATCTATTTGACTATCTATGCATCTATTTGACTATCTATGCATCTATTTGACTATCTATGCATCTATTTGACTATTTTGCATCTATTTGACTATATTTGCATCTATTTGACTATCTATGCATATATTTGACTATTATGTATTATTTGACTATCTATCTATCTATCTATTTGACTATCTATGTATCTATTTGACTATCTATGTATCTATTTGACTATCTATATATCTATTTGACTATCTATGTATCTATTTGACTATCTATCTATCTATTTGACTATCTATGCATCTATTTGACTATCTATATATCTATTTGACTATCTATGCATCTATTTGACTATCTATGTATCTATTTGACTATCTATCTATCTATTTGACTATCTATGCATCTATTTGACTATCTATGTATCTATTTGACTATCTATGTATCTATTTGACTATCTATGTATCTATTTGACTATCTATCTATCTATTTTTGACTATCTATGCATCTATTTGACTATCTATGCATCTATTTGACTATCTATATATCTATTTGACTATCTATGCATCTATTTGACTATCTATATATCTATTTGACTATCTATGCATCTATTTGACTATCTATGTATCTATTTGACTATCTATGTATCTATTTGACTATCTATGTATCTATTTGACTATCTATGCATCTATTTGACTATCTATGCATCTATTTGACTATCTATCTATCTATTTGACTATCTATGCATCTATTTGACTATCTATGCATCTATTTGACTATCTATGTATCTATTTGACTATCTATGCATATATTTGACTATCTATTTGACTATCTATGTATCTATTTGACTATCTATGCATCTATTTGACTATCTATCTATTTGACTATCTATCTATCTATTTGACTATCTTTCTATCTATTTGACTATCTATCTATCTATTTGACTATCTATCTATCTATTTGACTATCTATCTATCTATCTATTTGACTAGCTATGCATCTATTTGACTATCTATGCATCTATTTGACTATCTATTTGACTATCTATGTATCTATTTGACTATCTATGCATATATTTGACTATCTATTTGACTATCTATGTATCTATTTGACTATCTATGCATCTATTTGACTATCTATCATCTATTTGACTATCTATCTATCTATTTGACTATCTATGTATCTATTTGACTATCTATATATCTATTTGACTATCTATGCATCTATTTGACTATCTATGCATCTATTTGACTATCTATTTGACTATCTATGCATCTATTTGACTATCTATGCATATATTTGACTATCTATTTGACTATCTATGTATCTATTTGACTATCTATGCATCTATTTGACTATCTATCTATTGGACTATCTATTTGACTATCTATCTATCTATTTGACTATCTATGCATCTATTTGACTATCTATGCATCTATTTGACTCTCTATTTGACTATCTATGTATCTATTTGACTATCTATGCATATATTTGACTATCTATTTGACTATCTATGTATCTATTTGACTATCTATGTATCTATTTGACTATCTATGCATCTATTTGACTATCTATGCATCTATTTGATTATCTCTATGTATCTATTTGACTATCTATGTATCTATTTGACTATCTATGCATCTATTTGACTATCTATGCATCTATTTGACTATCTATGCATCTATTTGACTATATATGCATCTATTTGACTATATATGCATCTATTTGACTATATATGCATCTATTTGACTATCTATGCATCTATTTGACTATCTATGCATCTATTTGACTATCTATGCATCTATTTGACTATCTATGCATCTATTTGACTATCTATGCATCTATTTGACTATATTTGCATCTATTTGACTATCTATGCATATATTTGACTATATATGTATCTATTTGACTATATTTGCATCTATTTGACTATCTATGCATATATTTGACTATCTATGTATCTATTTGACTATCTATGTATCTATTTGACTATCTATATATCTATTTGACTATCTATGTATCTATTTGACTATCTATTTGACTATCTATGTATCTATTTGACTATCTATGTATCTATTTGACTATCTATGTATCTATTTGACTATCTATGCATCTATTTGACTATCTATGCATCTATTTGACTATCTCTATGTATCTATTTGACTATCTATGTATCTATTTGACTATCTATGCATCTATTTGACTATCTATGCATCTATTTGACTATCTATGCATCTATTTGACTATCTATGCATATATTTGACTATATATGTATCTATTTGACTATCTATGTATCTATTTGACTATCTATGTATCTATTTGACTATCTATATATCTATTTGACTATCTATGTATCTATTTGACTATCTATATATCTATTTGACTATCTATGTATCTATTTGACTATCTATCTATCTATCTATTTGACTATCTATGCATCTATTTGACTATCTATATATCTATTTGACTCTCTATGCATCTATTTGACTATCTATGTATCTATTTGACTATCTATCTATCTATTTGACTATCTATGCATCTATTTGACTATCTATGTATCTATTTGACTATCTATGTATCTATTTGACTATCTATGTATCTATTTGACTATCTATCTATCTATTTGACTATCTATGCATCTATTTGACTATCTATGCATCTATTTGACTATCTTTCTATCTATTTGACTATCTATCTATCTATTTGACTATCTATGTATCTATTTGACTATCTATCTATCTATTTGACTATCTATCTATCTATTTGACTAGCTATGCATCTATTTGACTATCTATGCATCTATTTGACTATCTATTTGACTATCTATGTATCTATTTGACTATCTATTTGACTATCTATGTATCTATTTGACTATCTATGCATCTATTTGACTATCTATGCATCTATTTGACTATCTATGCATCTATTTGACTATATTTGCATCTATTTGACTATATTTGCATCTATTTGACTATCTATGCATATATTTGACTATATATGTATATATTTGACTATCTATCTATCTATCTATTTGACTATCTATGTATCTATTTGACTATCTATGTATCTATTTGACTATCTATATATCTATTTGACTATCTATGTATCTATTTGACTATCTATCTATCTATTTGACTATCTATGCATCTATTTGACTATCTATATATCTATTTGACTATCTATGCATCTATTTGACTATCTATGTATCTATTTGACTATCTAGCTATCTATTTGACTATCTATGCATCTATTTGACTATCTATGCATCTATTTGACTATCTATGTATCTATTTGACTATCTATGTATCTATTTGACTATCTATCTATCTATTTGACTATCTATGCATCTATTTGACTATCTATGCATCTATTTGACTATCTATATATCTATTTGACTATCTATGCATCTATTTGACTATCTATATATCTATTTGACTATCTATGCATCTATTTGACTATCTATGTATCTATTTGACTATCTATGTATCTATTTGACTATCTATGTATCTATTTGACTATCTATCTATCTATTTGACTATCTATGCATCTATTTGACTATCTATGCATCTATTTGACTATCTATGCATCTATTTGACTATCTATCTATCTATTTGACTATCTATGCATCTATTTGACTATCTATGCATCTATTTGACTATCTATGTATCTATTTGACTATCTATGCATATATTTGACTATCTATGTATCTATTTGACTATCTATGCATCTATTTGACTATCTATCTATTTGACTATCTATTTTTGACTATCTTTCTATCTATTTGACTATCTATCTATCTATTTGACTATCTATTTTTGTGCTATGCATCTATTTGACTATCTATGTTTTTGCTATCTTTTGACTATCTATGTATCTATTTGACTATCTATGCATTTTTGCTATCTATTTGACTATCTATGTATCTATTTGACTATCTATCTATCTATTTGACTATCTATCTATCTATTTGACTATCTATGCATCTATTTGACTATCTATGCATCTATTTGACTATCTATTTGACTATCTATGTATCTATTTGACTATCTATGCATATATTGACTATCTATTTGACTATCTATGTATCTATTTGACTATCTATGTATCTATTTGACTATCTAGTATCTATTTGACTATCTATCTATCTATTTGACTATCTATGCATCTATTTGACTATCTATGCATCTATTTGACTATCTATGCATCTATTTGACTATCTATGTATCTATTTGACTATCTATCTATCTATTTGACTATCTATGCATCTATTTGACTATCTATGCATCTATTTGACTATCTATTTGACTATCTATGTATCTATTTGACTATCTATGCATATATTTGACTATCTATTTGACTATCTATGTATCTATTTGACTATCTATGCATCTATTTGACTATCTATGCATCTATTTGACTATCTATGCATCTATTTGACTATATTTGCATCTATTTGACTATCTATGCATATATTTGACTATATATGTATATATTTGACTATCTATCTATCTATCTATTTGACTATATATGTATCTATTTGACTATCTATGTATCTATTTGACTATCTATGTATCTATTTGACTATCTATGTATCTATTTGACTATCTATCTATCTATTTGACTATCTATGCATCTATTTGACTATCTATATATCTATTTGACTATCTATGCATCTATTTGACTATCTATGTATCTATTTGACTATCTAGCTATCTATTTGACTATCTATGCATCTATTTGACTATCTATGCATCTATTTGACTATCTATGTATCTATTTGACTATCTATGTATCTATTTGACTATCTATGCATCTATTTGACTATCTATGCATCTATTTGACTATCTATGCATCTATTTGACTATCTATATATCTATTTGACTATCTATGCATCTATTTGACTATCTATATATCTATTTGACTATCTATGCATCTATTTGACTATCTATGTATCTATTTGACTATCTATGTATCTATTTGACTATCTATGTATCTATTTGACTATCTATCTATCTATTTGACTATCTATGCATCTATTTGACTATCTATGCATCTATTTGACTATCTATGCATCTATTTGACTATCTATCTATCTATTTGACTATCTATGCATCTATTTGACTATCTATGCATCTATTTGACTATCTATGTATCTATTTGACTATCTATGCATATATTTGACTATCTATTTGACTATCTATGTATCTATTTGACTATCTATGCATCTATTTGACTATCTATCTATTTGACTATCTATCTATCTATTTGACTATCTTTCTATCTATTTGACTATCTATCTATCTATTTGACTATCTATCTATCTATTTGACTATCTATGTATCTATCTATTTGACTAGCTATGCATCTATTTGACTATCTATGCATCTATTTGACTATCTATTTGACTATCTATGTATCTATTTGACTATCTATGCATATATTTGACTATCTATTTGACTATCTATGTATCTATTTGACTATCTATGTATCTATTTGACTATCTATGTCTATTTGACTATCTATCTATCTATTTGACTATCTATGCATCTATTTGACTATCTATGCATCTATTTGACTATCTATGCATCTATTTGACTATCTATGTATCTATTTGACTATCTATCTATCTATTTGACTATCTATGCATCTATTTGACTATCTATGCATCTATTTGACTATCTATTTGACTATCTATGTATCTATTTGACTATCTATGCATATATTTGACTATCTATTTGACTATCTATGTATCTATTTGACTATCTATGCATCTATTTGACTATCTATCTATTTGACTATCTATTTTTTGATATCTTCTTCTATTTGACTATCTATCTATCTATTTGACTATCTATGCATCTATTTGACTATCTATGATCTATTTGACTATCTATGTATCTATTTGACTATCTATGCATATATTTGACTATCTATTTGACTATCTATGTATCTATTTGACTATCTATGTATCTATTTGACTATCTATGCATATATTTGACTATCTATTTGACTATCTATGTATCTATTTGACTATCTATGTATCTATTTGACTATCTATGTATCTATTTGACTATCTATGCATCTATTTGACTATCTATGCATCTATTTGACTATCTCTATGTATCTATTTGACTATCTATGTATCTATTTGACTATCTATGCATCTATTTGACTATCTATGCATCTATTTGACTATCTATGCATCTATTTGACTATATATGCATCTATTTGACTATCTATGCATCTATTTGACTATCTATGCATCTATTTGACTATCTATGCATCTATTTGACTATCTATGCATCTATTTGACTATCTATGCATCTATTTGACTATATATGCATCTATTTGACTATCTATGCATCTATTTGACTATCTATGCATCTATTTGACTATCTATGCATCTATTTGACTATCTATGCATCTATTTGACTATCTATGCATCTATTTGACTATATTTGCATCTATTTGACTATCTATGCATATATTTGACTATATATGTATCTATTTGACTATATTTGCATCTATTTGACTATCTATGCATATATTTGACTATCTATGTATCTATTTGACTATCTATGTATCTATTTGACTATCTATATATCTATTTGACTATCTATGTATCTATTTGACTATCTATTTGACTATCTATGTATCTATTTGACTATCTATGTATCTATTTGACTATCTATGTATCTATTTGACTATCTATGCATCTATTTGACTATCTATGTATCTATTTGACTATCTATATGTATCTATTTGACTATCTATGTATCTATTTGACTATCTATGCATCTATTTGACTATCTATGCATCTATTTGACTATCTATGCATCTATTTGACTATCTATGCATATATTTGACTATATATGTATCTATTTGACTATCTATGTATCTATTTGACTATCTATGTATCTATTTGACTATCTATATATCTATTTGACTATCTATGTATCTATTTGACTATCTATATATCTATTTGACTATCTATGTATCTATTTGACTATCTATATATCTATTTGACTATCTATGTATCTATTTGACTATATATCTATCTATTTGACTATCTATGCATCTATTTGACTATCTATATATCTATTTGACTCTCTATGCATCTATTTGACTATCTATGTATCTATTTGACTATCTATCTATCTATTTGACTATCTATGCATCTATTTGACTATCTATGTATCTATTTGACTATCTATGTATCTATTTGACTATCTATGTATCTATTTGACTATCTATCTATCTATTTGACTATCTATGCATCTATTTGACTATCTATGCATCTATTTGACTATCTTTCTATCTATTTGACTATCTATGTATCTATTTGACTATCTATCTATCTATTTGACTATCTATCTATCTATTTGACTAGCTATGCATCTATTTGACTATCTATGCATCTATTTGACTATCTATTTGACTATCTATGTATCTATTTGACTATCTATGCATATATTTGACTATCTATTTGACTATCTATGTATCTATTTGACTATCTATGCATCTATTTGACTATCTATCTATTTGACTATCTATGTATCTATTTGACTATCTATGCATCTATTTGACTATCTATGCATCTATTTGACTATCTATGCATCTATTTGACTATCTATGCATCTATTTGACTATCTATGTATCTATTTGACTATCTATGCATCTATTTGACTATCTATCTATTTGACTATCTATCTATTTGACTATCTATGCATCTATTTGACTATCTATGCATCTATTTGACTATCTATGTATCTATTTGACTATCGATGCATCTATTTGACTATCTATGTATCTATTTGACTATCAATGTATCTATTTGACTATCTATGAATCTATTTGACTATCTATCTATTTGACTATATATGCATCTATTTGACTATCTATGTATCTATTTGACTATCTATGTATCTATTTGACTATCTATGCATCTATTTGACTATCTATGTATCTATTTGACTATATATGCATCTATTTGACTATCTATGCATCTATTTGACTATCTATGCATCTATTTGACTATCTATCTATTTGACTATCTATGTATCTATTTGACTATCTATGCATCTATTTCACTATCTATGCATCTATTTCACTATCTATGCATCTATTTGCATATATTTGACTATCTATGCATCTATTTCACTATCTATGTATCTATTTGACTATCTATGCATCTATTTGACTATCTATGCATCTATTTGACTATCTATATATCTATTTGACTATCTATGCATCTATTTGACTATCTATATATCTATTTGACTATCTATATATCTATTTGACTATCTATATATCTATTTGACTATCTATATATCTATTTGACTATCTATCTATCTAGTGTTACAGACATGCCACATTCCCTTAATCTACGCAGACTAGATCAACGGCGTATTAACAATAGGTTATCCCTTATGTATAAAATTCATAATGATATTGTTGCTATTCCCATTGAAAATTACCTAGTTCCCCTCTCCCGTTCTGCTCGCCATTGCCATTCCTTAAGCTATAGGTTAATTACAGCAACTACAGACTACTACAAGTTTTCCTTTTTTCCAAGAACAATCTACCATTGGAACCACCTCCCTCCTGACATTGTCCATCTCCCTACCACAGAGCAATTCAATACGGCAGTTTGCCATATTGAACATGCCAGTCCCTAGTTGTTCTGCGCAGCTGCTTTTAAACTTTTACCACAACTTATTTTCATTACCTTCTTAAATTATACTTTTAACTACTCATACTTTTAACTTCTTTGCGGTTTTTGACGCTCAACATGTCTACGTCCCCGCGAGGGGTTCGACATTAGTGGAAGATAGATAGATCTATTGTCTATGGAATATTTTACCTAGCAGGACTCTGTAGTGGTACATATCTATTGTCTATGGAATATTTTACCTAGCAGGACTCTGTAGTGGTACATATCTACTGTCTATTGAATATTTTACCTAGCAGGACTCTGTAGTGGTACATATCTATTGTCTATTGAATATTTTACCTAGCAGGACTCTGTAGTGGTACATATCTATTGTCTATGGAATATTTTACCTAGCAGGACTCTGTAGTGGTACATATCTACTGTCTATGGAATATTTGACATAGAATGACTCTGTAGTTGTACATATCTATTGTCTATTGAATATTTTACCTAGCCGGACTCTGTAGTGGTACATATCTATTGTCTATTGAATATTTTACCTAGCAGGACTCTGTAGTGGTACATATCTACTGTCTATTGAATATTTTACCTAGCAGGACTCTGTAGTGGTACATATCTACTGTCTATTGAATATTTGACATAGAATGACTCTGTAGTGGTACATATCTACTGTCTATTGAATAGTTTACCTAGCAGGACTCTGTAGTGGTACATATCTACTGTCTATTGAATATTTGACATAGAATGACTCTGTAGTGGTACATATCTACTGTCTATTGAATATTTGACATAGAATGACTCTGTAGCGGTACATATCTACTGTCTATTGAATATTTAACATAGAATGACTCTGTAGTGGTACATATCTACTGTCTATTGAATATATTACATAGCAGGACTCTGTAGTGGTACATATCTACTGTCTATTGAATAGTTTACCTAGCAGGACTCTGTAGTGGTACATATCTACTGTCTGTTGAATAGTTTACCTAGCAGGACTCTGTAGTGGTACATATCTACTGTCTATGGAATATTTTACCTAGCAGGACTCTGTAGTGGTACATATCTACTGTCTATGGAATATTTTACCTAGCAGGACTCTGTAGTGGTACATATCTACTGTCTATTGAATATTTGACATAGAATGACTCTGTAGTGGTACATATCTACTGTCTATTGAATATTTGACATAGAATGACTCTGTAGTGGTACATATCTACTGTCTATTGAATATTGACATAGAATGACTCTGTAGTGGTACATATCTACTGTCTATTGAATATTTTACATAGAATGACTCTGTAGTGGTACATATCTACTGTATATTGAATATTTTACCTAGCAGGACTCTGTAGTGGTACATATCTACTGTCTATTGAATAGTTTACCTAGCAGGACTCTGTAGTGGTACATATCTACTGTCTATTGAATATTTTACCTAGCAGGACTCTGTAGTGGTACATATCTACTGTCTATTGTCTATTTTACATAGCAGGACTCTGTAGTGGTACATATCTACTGTCTATTGAATATTTTACCTAGCAGGACTCTGTAGTGGTACATATCTATTGTCTATTGAATATTTTACATATAATGACTCTGTAGTGGTACATATCTACTGTCTATTGAATATTTTACCTAGCAGGACTCTGTAGTGGTACATATCTATTGTCTATTGAATATTTTACATATAATGACTCTGTAGTGGTACATATCTACTGTCTATTGAATATTTTACCTAGCAGGACTCTGTAGTGGTACATATCTATTGTCTATTGAATATTTTACCTAGCAGGACTCTGTAGTGGTACATATCTATTGTCTATTGAATATTTTACCTAGCAGGACTCTGTAGTGGTACATATCTATTGTCTATTGAATATTTTACATAGCAGGACTCTGTAGTGGTACATATCTATTGTCTATTGAATATTTTACCTAGCAGGACTCTGTAGTGGTACATATCTATTGTCTATTGAATATTTTACCTAGCAGGACTCTGTAGTAGTACATATCTATTGTCTATTGAATATTTTACCTAGCAGGACTCTGTAGTGGTACATATCTACTGTCTATTGTCTATTTTACATAGCAGGACTCTGTAGTGGTTCATATCTACTGTCTATTGAATATTTTACCTAGCAGGACTCTGTAGTGGTACATATCTATTGTCTATTGAATATTTTACCTAGCAGGACTCTGTAGTAGTACATATCTATTGTCTATTGAATATTTTACCTAGCAGGACTCTGTAGTGGTACATATCTACTGTCTATTGAATATTTTACATAGCAGGACTCTGTAGTGGTTCATATCTACTGTCTATTGAATATTTTACCTAGCAGGACTCTGTAGTGGTACATATCTATTGTCTATGGACTATTTTACCTAGCAGGACTCTGTAGTGGTATATATCTATTGTCTATTGAATATTTTACCTAGCAGGACTCTGTAGTGGTACATATCTACTGTCTATGGAATATTTTACATAGCAGGACTCTGTAGTGGTACATATCTACTGTCTATTGAATATTTGACATAGAATGACTCTGTAGTGGTACATATCTACTGTCTATGGAATATGTGATATAGAATGACTCTGTAGTGGTACATATCTACTGTCTATTGAATATTTGACATAGAATGACTCTGTAGTGGTACATATCTACTGTCTATTGAATAGTTGACATAGAATGACTCTGTAGTGGTACATATCTACTGTCTATGGAATATTTGACATAGAATGACTCTGTATTGGTACATATCTACTGTCTATTGAATATTTGACATAGAATGACTCTGTAGTGGTACATATCTACTGTCTATGGAATATTTTACCTAGCAGGAGTCTGTAGTGGTACATATCTACTGTCTATGGAATATTTTACATAGCAGGACTCTGTAGTGGTACATATCTACTGTCTATTGAATATTTTACCTAGCAGGACTCTGTAGTGGTACATATCTACTGTCTATTGAATATTTTACCTAGCAGGACTCTGTAGTGGTACATATCTACTGTCTATTGAATATTTTACCTAGCAGGACTCTGTAGTGGTACATATCTACTGTCTATTGAATATTTTACATAGCAGGACTCTGTAGTGGTACATATCTACTGTCTATGGAATATTTGACATAGAATGACTCTGTAGTGGTACATATCTACTGTCTATGGAATATTTGACATAGAATGACTCTGTAGTGGTACATATCTACTGTCTATTGAATATTTTACCTAGCAGGACTCTGTAGTGGTACATATCTACTGTCTATTGAATATTTTACCTAGCAGGACTCTGTAGTGGTACATATCTACTGTCTATTGAATATTTGACATAGAATGACTCTGTAGTGGTACATATCTACTGTCTATGGAATATTTTACCTAGCAGGACTCTGTATTGGTACATATCTACTGTCTATGGAATATTTTACCTAGCAGGACTCTGTAGTGGTACATATCTACTGTCTATTGAATATTTGACATAGAATGACTCTGTAGTGGTACATATCTACTGTCTATTGAATATTTGACATAGAATGACTCTGTAGTGGTACATATCTACTGTCTATTGAATATTTTATCTAGCAGGACTCTGTAGTGGTACATATCTACTGTCTATTGAATATTTTATTTAGCAGGACTCTGTAGTGGTACATATCTACTGTCTATTGAATATTTTACCTAGCAGGACTCTGTAGTGGTACATATCTATTGTCTATGGAATATTTTACCTAGCAGGACTCTGTAGTGGTATATATCTATTGTCTATTGAATATTTTACCTAGCAGGACTCCGTAGTAGTACATATCTATTGTCTATTTTACATAGCAGGACTCTGTAGTGGTACATATCTACTGTCTATTGAATATTTTACCTAGCAGGACTCTGTAGTGGTACATATCTATTGTCTATTGAATATTTTACCTAGCAGGACTCTGTAGTAGTACATATCTATTGTCTATTGAATATTTTACCTAGCAGGACTCTGTAGTGGTACATATCTACTGTCTATTGTCTATTTTACATAGCAGGACTCTGTAGTGGTTCATATCTACTGTCTATTGAATATTTTACCTAGCAGGACTCTGTAGTGGTACATATCTATTGTCTATTGAATATTTTACCTAGCAGGACTCTGTAGTAGTACATATCTATTGTCTATTGAATATTTTACCTAGCAGGACTCTGTAGTGGTACATATCTACTGTCTATTGAATATTTTACATAGCAGGACTCTGTAGTGGTTCATATCTACTGTCTATTGAATATTTTACCTAGCAGGACTCTGTAGTGGTACATATCTATTGTCTATGGACTATTTTACCTAGCAGGACTCTGTAGTGGTATATATCTATTGTCTATTGAATATTTTACCTAGCAGGACTCTGTAGTGGTACATATCTACTGTCTATGGAATATTTTACATAGCAGGACTCTGTAGTGGTACATATCTACTGTCTATTGAATATTTGACATAGAATGACTCTGTAGTGGTACATATCTACTGTCTATGGAATATTTGATATAGAATGACTCTGTAGTGGTACATATCTACTGTCTATTGAATATTTGACATAGAATGACTCTGTAGTGGTACATATCTACTGTCTATTGAATATTTTACATAGAATGACTCTGTAGTGGTACATATCTACTGTCTATGGAATATTTGACATAGAATGACTCTGTAGTGGTACATATCTACTGTCTATTGAATATTTGACATAGAATGACTCTGTAGTGGTACATATCTACTGTCTATGGAATATTTTACCTAGCAGGACTCTGTAGTGGTACATATCTACTGTCTATGGAATATTTTACATAGCAGGACTCTGTAGTGGTACATATCTACTGTCTATTGAATATTTTACCTAGCAGGACTCTGTAGTGGTACATATCTACTGTCTATGGAATATTTTACCTAGCAGGACTCTGTAGTGGTACATATCTACTGTCTATTGAATATTTTACCTAGCAGGACTCTGTAGTGGTACATATCTACTGTCTATTGAATATTTGACATAGAATGACTCTGTAGTGGTACATATCTACTGTCTATGGAATATTTTACCTAGCAGGACTCTGTAGTGGTACATATCTACTGTCTATGGAATATTTTACATAGCAGGACTCTGTAGTGGTACATATCTACTGTCTATTGAATATTTTACCTAGCAGGACTCTGTAGTGGTACATATCTACTGTCTATGGAATATTTTACCTAGCAGGACTCTGTAGTGGTACATATCTACTGTCTATTGAATATTTGACATAGAATGACTCTGTAGTGGTACATATCTACTGTCTATGGAATATTTTACCTAGCAGGACTCTGTAGTGGTACATATCTACTGTCTATGGAATATTTTACCTAGCAGGACTCTGTAGTGGTACATATCTACTGTCTATTGAATATTTGACATAGAATGACTCTGTAGTGGTACATATCTACTGTCTATTGAATATTTGACATAGAATGACTCTGTAGTGGTACATATCTACTGTCTATTGAATATTTTATCTAGCAGGACTCTGTAGTGGTACATATCTACTGTCTATTGAATATTTTATTTAGCAGGACTCTGTAGTGGTACATATCTACTGTCTATGGAATATTTTACCTAGCAGGACTCTGTAGTGGTACATATCTACTGTCTATGGAATATTTTACCTAGCAGGACTCTGTAGTGGTACATATCTACTGTCTATTGAATATTTGACATAGAATGACTCTGTAGTGGTACATATCTACTGTCTATTGAATATTTGACATAGAATGACTCTGTAGTGGTACATATCTACTGTCTATTGAATATTTTACCTAGCAGGACTCTGTAGTGGTACATATCTATTGTCTATTGAATATTTTACATAGCAGGACTCTGTAGTGGTACATATCTACTGTCTATTGAATATTTTACATAGCAGGACTCTGTAGTGGTACATATCTACTGTCTATTGAATATTTTACCTAGCAGGACTCTGTAGTGGTACAT
>JABXNX010000397.1:0-17593 GCA_014843695.1 Archivesica marissinica | reverse complement strand
CTGGTTGTTCACTGTAACCATATACTACCGTATGACAGAGCACGGCCTAGCCCCTGGTTGTTCACTGTAACCATATACTACCGTATGACAGAGCACGGCCTAGCCCCTGGTTGTTCACTGTAACCATATACTCCCGTATGACAGAGCACGGCCTAGCCCCTGGTTGTTCACTGTAACCATATACTCCCGTATGACAGCACGGCCTAGCCCCTGGTTGTTCACTGTAACCATATAATACCGTATGACAGAGCACAGCCTATCCCCTGGTTGTTCACTGTAACCATACAATACCGTATGACAGAGCACGGCCTAGCCCCTTGTTGTTCACTGTAACCATACAATACCGTATGCCAGAGCACGGCCTAGCCCCTGGTTGTTCAAAGTAACCATACAATACCGTATTACAGAGCACAGCCTAGCCCCTGGTTGTTCACTGTAACCATATAATACCGTATGACAGAGCACGGCCTAGCCCCTGGTTGTTCACTGTAACCATATACTACCGTATGACAGAGCACGGCCTAGCCCTGGTTGTTCACTGTAACCATATACTCCCGTATGACAGAGCACGGCCTAGCCCTGGTTGTTCACTGTAACAATATACTCCCGTATTACAGAGCACAGGCCTAGCCCTGGTTGTTCACTGTAACCATATAATACCGTATGACAGAGCACGGCCTAGCCCCTGGTTGTTCACTGTAACCATATAATACCGTATGACAGCTCGGCCTAGCCCTGTAGGTTCACTGTAACCATATAATACCGTTTTACAGAGCATGGCATAACCCTGGTTGTTCACTGTAACCATATACTCCCGTATGACAGAGCACGGCCTAGCCCCTGGTTGTTCACTGTAACCATATACTCCCGTATGACAGCACGGCCTAGCCCCTGGTTGTTCACTGTAACCATATAATACCGTATGACAGAGCACGGCCTAGCCCCTGGTTGTTCACAGTAACCATACAATACCGTATGACAGAGCACGGCCTAGCCACTGGTTGTTCACTGTAACCATATACTCCCGTATGACAGAGCACGGCCTAGCCCCTGGTTGTTCACTGTAACCATATACTCCCGTATGACAGAGCACGGCCTAGCCCCTGGTTGTCCAAAGTAACCATATAATACCGTATTACAGAGCACAGCCTAGCCCCTGGTTGTTCACAGTAACCATATAATACCGTATGACAGAGCACGGCCTAGCCCCTGGTTGTTCATGTAACCATATAATACCGTATGACAGAGCTCGGCCTAGCCCCTGTAGGTCATTGTAACCATATAAAACCTTCTGCCAGAGCACGGCCTAGCCCCTGGTTGTTCACTGTAACCATATAATACCGTATTACAGAGCACGGCCTTGCCCCTGGTTGTTCACTGTAACCATATACTCCCGTATGACAGAGCACGGCCTAGCCCCTGGTTGTTCACTGTAACCATATAATACCGTATGACAGAGCACGGACTAGCCCCTGGTTGTTCATTGTAACCATATAATACCGTATGACAGAGCACGGACTAGCCCCTGGTTGTTCACGGTAACCATATAATACCGTATGACAGAGCACGGCCTAGCCCCTGGTTGTTCACTGTAACTATATAATACCGAGCACGGCCTAGCCCCTGGTTGTTCACTGTAACCATATACTCCCGTATGACAGCACGGCCTAGCCCCTGGTTGTTCACTGTAACCATATAATACCGTATGACAGAGCACGGCCTAGCCCCTGGTTGTTCACTGTAACCATATAATACCGTATGACAGAGCACGGCCTAGCCCCTGGTTGTTCACTGTAACCATATACTACCGTATGACAGAGCACGGCCTAGCCCCTGGTTGTTCACTGTAACCATATAATACCGTATGACAGAGCACGGCCTAGCCCCTGGTTGTTCACTGTAACCATATACTCCCGTATGACAGAGCACGGCCTAGCCCCTGGTTGTTCACTGTAACCATATACTCCCGTATGACAGCACGGCCTAGCCCCTGGTTGTTCACTGTAACCATATAATACCGTATGACAGAGCACGGCCTAGCCCCTGTTTGTTCACTATAACCATACAATACCGTATGACAGAGCACGGCCTAGCCCCTGGTTGTTCACAGTAACCATACAATACCGTATGACAGAGCACGGCCTAGCCCCTGGTTGTTCAAAGTAACCATACAATACCGTATGACAGAGCACGGCCTAGCCCCTGGTTGTTCACTGTAACCATATACTCCCGTATGACAGAGCACGGCCTAGCCCCTGGTTGTTCACTGTAACCATATACTCCCGTATGACAGAGCACGGCCTAGCCCCTGGTTGTTCACTGTAACAATATACTCCCGTATTACAGAGCACAGCCTAGCCCCTGGTTGTTCACTGTAACCATATAATACCGTATGACAGAGCACGGCCTAGCCCCTGGTTGTTCACTGTAACCATATAATACCGTATGACAGCTCGGCCTAGCTCCTGTAGGTTCACTGTAACCATATAATACCGTTTTAGAGAGCATGGCCTAACCCCTGGTTGTTCACTGTAACCATATACTCCCGTATGACAGAGCACGGCCTAGCCCCTGGTTGTTCACTGTAACCATTTACTACCGTATGACAGAGCACGGCCTAGCCCCTGGTTGTTCACTGTAACCATATACTACCGTATGACAGAGCACGGCCTAGCCCCTGGTTGTTCACTGTAACCATATACTCCCGTATGACAGAGCACGGCCTAGCCCCTGGTTGTTCACTGTAACCATATACTACCGTATGACAGAGCACGGCCTAGCCCCTGGTTGTTCACTGTAACCATATACTCCCGTATGACAGAGCACGGCCTAGCCCCTGGTTGTTCACTGTAACCATATACTACCGTATGACAGAGCACGGCCTAGCCCCTGGTTGTTCACTGTAACCATATACTTCCGTATGACAGAGCACGGCCTAGCCCCTGGTTGTTCACTGTAACCATATACTCCCGTATGACAGAGCACGGCCTAGCCCCTGGTTGTTCACTTTAACCATATACTACCGTATGACAGAGCACGGCCTAGCCCCTGGTTGTTCACTGTAACCATATAATACCGTATTACAGAGCACGGTCTAGCCAATGTATGTTCAAAGTAACCATACAATACCGTATGACAGAGCACGGACTGGCCCTTGGTTGTTCACTGTAACAATATACTCCCGTATTACAGAGCACAGCCTAACCCCTGGTTGTTCACTGTAACCATATAATACCGTATGACAGAGCACGGCCTAGCCCCTGGTTGTTCACTGTAACCATATAATACCGTATGACAGCTCGGCCTAGCTCCTGTAGGTTCACTGTAACCATATAATACCGTTTTACAGAGCATGGCATAACCCCTGGTTGTTCACTGTAACCATATACTCCCGTATGACAGAGCACGGCCTAGCCCCTGGTTGTTCACTGTAACCATATACTCCCGTATGACAGCACGGCCTAGCCCCTGGTTGGTCACTGTAACCATATAATACCGTATGACAGAGCACGGCCTAGCCCCTGGTTGTTCACAGTAACCATACAATACCGTATGACAGAGCACGGCCTAGCCACTGGTTGTTCACTGTAACCATATACTCCCGTATGACAGAGCACGGCCTAGCCCCTGGTTGTTCACTGTAACCATATACTCCCGTATGACAGAGCACGGCCTAGCCCCTGGTTGTCCAAAGTAACCATATAATACCGTATTACAGAGCACAGCCTAGCCCCTGGTTGTTCACAGTAACCATATAATACCGTATGACAGAGCACGGCCTAGCCCCTGGTTGTTCATTGTAACCATATAATACCGTATGACAGAGCTCGGCCTAGCCCCTGTAGGTTCATTGTAACCATATAAAACCTTCTGCCAGAGCACGGCCTAGCCCCTGGTTGTTCACTGTAACCATATAATACCGTATTACAGAGCACGGCCTTGCCCCTGGTTGTTCACTGTAACCATATACTCCCGTATGACAGAGCACGGCCTAGCCCCTGGTTGTTCACTGTAACCATATAATACCGTATGACAGAGCACGGACTAGCCCCTGGTTGTTCATTGTAACCATATAATACCGTATGACAGAGCACGGACTAGCCCCTGGTTGTTCACGGTAACCATATAATACCGTATGACAGAGCACGGCCTAGCCCCTGGTTGTTCACTGTAACTATATAATACCGAGCACGGCCTAGCCCCTGGTTGTTCACTGTAACCATATACTCCCGTATGACAGCACGGCCTAGCCCCTGGTTGTTCACTGTAACCATATAATACCGTATGACAGAGCACGGCCTAGCCCCTGGTTGTTCACTGTAACCATATAATACCGTATGACAGAGCACGGCCTAGCCCCTGGTTGTTCACTGTAACCATATACTACCGTATGACAGAGCACGGCCTAGCCCCTGGTTGTTCACTGTAACCATATACTACCGTATGACAGAGCACGGCCTAGCCCCTGGTTGTTCACTGTAACCATATACTCCCGTATGACAGAGCACGGCCTAGCCCCTGGTTGTTCACTGTAACCATATACTCCCGTATGACAGCACGGCCTAGCCCCTGGTTGTTCACTGTAACCATATAATACCGTATGACAGAGCACGGCCTAGCCCCTGTTTGTTCACTATAACCATACAATACCGTATGACAGAGCACGGCCTAGCCCCTGGTTGTTCACAGTAACCATACAATACCGTATGACAGAGCACGGCCTAGCCCCTGGTTGTTCAAAGTAACCATACAATACCGTATGACAGAGCACGGCCTAGCCCCTGGTTGTTCACTGTAACCATATACTCCCGTATGACAGAGCACGGCCTAGCCCCTGGTTGTTCACTGTAACCATATACTCCCGTATGACAGAGCACGGCCTAGCCCCTGGTTGTTCACTGTAACAATATACTCCCGTATTACAGAGCACAGCCTAGCCCCTGGTTGTTCACTGTAACCATATAATACCGTATGACAGAGCACGGCCTAGCCCCTGGTTGTTCACTGTAACCATATAATACCGTATGACAGCTCGGCCTAGCTCCTGTAGGTTCACTGTAACCATATAATACCGTTTTAGAGAGCATGGCCTAACCCCTGGTTGTTCACTGTAACCATATACTCCCGTATGACAGAGCACGGCCTAGCCCCTGGTTGTTCACTGTAACCATTTACTACCGTATGACAGAGCACGGCCTAGCCCCTGGTTGTTCACTGTAACCATATACTACCGTATGACAGAGCACGGCCTAGCCCCTGGTTGTTCACTGTAACCATATACTCCCGTATGACAGAGCACGGCCTAGCCCCTGGTTGTTCACTGTAACCATATACTACCGTATGACAGAGCACGGCCTAGCTCCTGGTTGTTCACTGTAACCATATACTACCGTATGACAGAGCACGGCCTAGCCCCTGGTTGTTCACTGTAACCATATACTCCCGTATGACAGAGCACGGCCTAGCCCCTGGTTGTTCACTGTAACCATATACTACCGTATGACAGAGCACGGCCTAGCCCCTGGTTGTTCACTGTAACCATATACTTCCGTATGACAGAGCACGGCCTAGCCCCTGGTTGTTCACTGTAACCATATACTCCCGTATGACAGAGCACGGCCTAGCCCCTGGTTGTTCACTTTAACCATATACTACCGTATGACAGAGCACGGCCTAGCCCCTGGTTGTTCACTGTAACCATATACTACCGTATGACAGAGCACGGCCTAGCCCCTGGTTGTTCACTGTAACCATATACTCCCGTATGACAGAGCACGGCCTAGCCCCTGGTTGTTCACTGTAACCATATACTACCGTATGACAGAGCACGGCCTAGCTCCTGGTTGTTCACTGTAACCATATACTACCGTATGACAGAGCACGGCCTAGCCCCTGGTTGTTCACTGTAACCATATACTCCCGTATGACAGAGCACGGCCTAGCCCCTGGTTGTTCACTGTAACCATATACTACCGTATGACAGAGCACGGCCTAGCCCCTGGTTGTTCACTGTAACCATATACTTCCGTATGACAGAGCACGGCCTAGCCCCTGGTTGTTCACTGTAACCATATACTCCCGTATGACAGAGCACGGCCTAGCCCCTGGTTGTTCACTTTAACCATATACTACCGTATGACAGAGCACGGCCTAGCCCCTGGTTGTTCACTGTAACCATATAATACCGTATTACAGAGCACGGTCTAGCCAATGTATGTTCAAAGTAACCATACAATACCGTATGACAGAGCACGGACTGGCCCTTGGTTGTTCACTGTAGCCATATAAT
Organism: Archivesica marissinica; assembly: GCA_014843695.1. NCBI lineage: Eukaryota > Metazoa > Mollusca > Bivalvia > Venerida > Vesicomyidae > Archivesica > Archivesica marissinica. Next base: position 11,304 of record JABXNX010000397.1, on the reverse strand, counting down.
ACCGTATGACAGCAAGGCCTAGCCCCTGATTGTTCACTGTAACCATATAATACCGTATGACAGAGCACAGCCTATCCCCTGGTTGTTCACTGTAACTATATCATACCGTATGACAGCACGGCCTAGCCCCTGGTTGTTCACTGTAACCATACAATACCGTATGACAGAGCACGGCCTAGCCCCTGGTTGTTCACTGTAACCATATACTCCCGTATGACAGAGCACGGCATAGCCCCTGGTTGTTCACTGTAACCATATCATACCGTATGACAGAGCACGGCCTAGCCCCTGGTTATTCAAAGTAACCATATAATACCGTATGATAGATCACGGCCTAGCCCCTTGTTGTTCACTGTAACCATATACTACCGTATGACAGCAAGGCCTAGCCCCTGGTTGTTCACTGTAACCATATAATACCGTATGACAGAGCAAGGCCTAGCCCTTGGTTGTTCACTGTAACCATATAATACCGTATGACAGAGCACGGCCTAGCCCCTTGTTGTTCACTGTAACCATATAATACCGTATTACAGAGCACGACCTAGCCCCTGTTTGTTCACTCTAACCATATAATACCGTATGACAGAGCACGGCCTAGCCCCTTGTTGTTCAAAGTAACCATATAATACCGTATGACAGAGCACGGCCTAGCCCTGGTTGTTCACTGTAACCATATAATACCGTATGACAGAGCACGGCCTAGCCCCTGGTTGTTCACCGTAACCATATAATACCGTATGACAGAGCAAGGCCTAGCCCTTGGTTGTTCACTGTAACCATATACGACCGTATGATGTGACTATACAATTCACACAATCCCAGGAATACCAAATTACCATACTTTATAGGTCGGAAGTTAGTTTCCCATTTGGCAAGTGGTTAATGTTGTTGGCTTTAAATGATCTGCCCATCACGGCTGTGTTGTCGAATCCCAACAGAGGTGACGAATCTTTCAGATGAGGAAGCTATCTAGTGGGGTTGCGGAAGGTCGATGGAGGATAGTGCAATGATACAGACAGAGACCCGGAAGGGCGATGGAGATTAGTGCAATGATACAGACAGAGACCCATTCCAGAGTCTCATCTGGTTCGTTTACGTGAACGGTGTACAACACCGACATGAGACCTCGGTTTAAAGTCCCATCTGAAAGACTGTTAATTTTATTAGGGTCAGACGGGGATCGCAACTGCGATCCCTGGATTACCAGTCCAACGTGTGGACCACTGGACTACAGATCCGTATGTAGCAGATGGGCGAGCAAGGAGAGCCACTATATATATGCCCGCCCGTGCCTGAAATACTGCTCAGAGGGGCACCTGAGGGTCTTCCTGCATCATTAATGGAGAGTCGCCATATGACCAACGCTGTTTGTGCGACAGTAAAACCCAGTAACTAATAAAATAAATGAGTTACCAAGGGGAGGTAGCTTGTGCTTATAGACAAACATTGAAGGTATGTTTATAACTCTAACACGTGGAAGTCGTGATAGCGCAGTGGTAGCGCATTCGCTTCAGGTGCGAACGGTCCGGAGTTCGAGCCCCGCTGGAGCCGTTACGAGTGTGCCCTTGGGCAAGGCATTTAGCTTCGCATTTCCTCTTTTCTCTCCCTCGTGGCGATGGATTCAATCAGGAATGAGGTCTGAAAGAACTTGTTTCGCGATCGAGCTAAACTAGATTTGTATAAAGTAATGCTTGAGTTCAGTTTTCTATCTTTGAATTTCTGTCTTCCACTGTTTTGAAACCAGTGATTAGGTCTCGAGAGTGATTACTATAAGTTGCAAGAACCTGTATCGCATTCGAGCTAAAATAGTCTCCATCTCACTTCTATGAACGGCATTATCTACCATACGACTTATATCCTATACTGTAATTTCACTGTCATCAGGTGTTAGCTGGTATTGGGAAGGGTGTATTTACGCAATCATCCGCCAGTACAGCATATTATCATGTGCACTAGAGTTTATGATCTCATCTATTGTTTGTTTTGTGGTTGATTGTGGCATCAATACAGGCAATAGGTTAGCTTGTATGGCAACATTCCAATACATCCATCCATCAACACTGCGTTCGATCGTAAATAATCACCGCGGTGGGTAAATGATCACAACGGCAGGTGCCAATCGCATTTAAGATTACATTTGAAATATGAGTAGGCTTGTCTTGTTTGGTTTCGTGGTTTAAAGTTGCACCCACAGCTTCAGTCGTAATTATGACGTCTCCTCAGCTCTTATGTATGGAAACGGAAACTGTGTTCCAGTTTGAGCAGGTGTGGAAACGGGAACACAAACATTTCCAGTTTGATCAGGTGTGGAAACGGGAACACAAACAGTTCCAGTTTGAGCCGGTGTGGAAACGGGAAAACAAACTGTGTTCCAGTTTGGGCAGGTGTGGAAACGGAAACTGTGTTCCAGTTTGAGCAGGTGTAGAAACGGCAACTGTGTTCCAGTTTGAGCACGTGTGGAAACGGAAACTGTGTTCCAGTTTGAGCAGGTGTGGAAACGGAAACTGTGTTCCAGTTTGAGAAGGTGTGGAAACGGAAACTGTGTTCCAGTTTGAGCAGGTTTGGAAACGGAAACTGTGTTCCAGTTTGAGCAGGTGTGGAAACGGAAACTGTGTTCCAGTTTGAGCAGGTGTGGAAACGGAAACTGTTTTCCATTTTGAGCAGGTGTGGAAACGGAAACTGTGTTCCAGTTTGAGCAGGTGTGGAAACGGAAACTGTGTTCCAGTTTGAGCAGGTGTGGAAACGGAAACTGTGTTCCAGTTTGAGCAGGTGTGGAAACGCAAACTGTGTACCAGTTTGAGCAGGTGTGGAAACGGAAACTGATTTCCAGTTTGAGCAGATGTGGAAACGGAAACTGTGTTCCAGTTTGAGCAGGTGTGGAAACGGAAACTGTGTTCCAGTTTGAGCAGGTGTGGAAACGGAAACTGTGTTCCAGTTTGAGCAGGTGTGGAAACGGAAACTGTGTTCCAGTTTGAGCAGGTGTAGAAACGGAAACTGTGTTCCAGTTTGAGCAGGTGTGGAAACGGAAACTGTGTTCCAGTTTGAGCAGGTGTGGAAACGGAAACTGGGTTCCAGTTTGAGCAGGTGTAGAAACGGAAACTGTGTTCCAGTTTGAGCAGGTGTGGAAACGAAAACTGTGTTCCAGATTGAGCAGGTGTGTAAACGGATACTGTGTACAAGTTTGAGCAGGTGTGGCAACGGAAACTGTGTTCTAGTTTGAGCAGGTGTGGACACGGAAACTGTGTTCCAGTTTGAGCAGGTGTGGACACGGAAACTGTGTTACAGTTTGAGCAGGTATTTCAGTCACGAACTGGAGCCCATACAGAACCACCAACCTTCCACAAGCCCCCTGGATAGCTTCCTCACATGTAGTAAGTAGGATTTGAACCTATAGAGTGATTAATATATGTTGTTAAAACATGCTTCGCAATCGTTGTAAAATAAATAAAGTTTAAGCTTAAAACCTAGAGGTGTGAGGGACAAGGGATTTGAAATCAAAGACCTTAACCACTCGGCCACGGATGCCACGCATGTGCAAACTTTCATTGCCACCAGGTTGATTTCTGACCCAACATGTTTGTCCGTTCTACGCCTCTCCCACCTATCCGTGAACCTGGATTTTCTATTACCTCATTTGCCTTTGGCAGATAATGTCTGATTTATCCCGAAATGCATAATGCCCCTTTTTAATTGGAATGCTTTGTTTTTGCTGTGCCGTCTGATCAGGCTCTATGCTGTTTGCTATTAGGATAGTGGAGCTAAAACACTTGGCTGAATAGCAAACAACATAGATCCTGAGCAGAACGGCGTTACGCTGCTACTGATCTGGATCTATGTTGTTTGCAAATGTGATTTTATTTACTCAGCAGGCAAAGGCTTAATATTATGATAGACAACTCTGTGACGATAGTAGAGTCAAACCTGTGTTAAGCAGACAGCCAATGGAATTGCAGGAGGTGGCTGCTTAGCACAGGTGGCTGCTCAATAGAGGTCACATGTATAATAAAACAACATATTGGTTACCTGGAAACTGGCTGCTTAGCACAGGTGGCTGCTCAATAGAGGTCAACTGTATAATAAAACAACATATTGGTTATCTGGAAACTGGCTGCTTAGCACAGGTGGCTGCTCAATAGAGGTCAAATGTATATTAAAACAACATATTGGTTATCTGGAAACTGGCTGCTTAGCACAGATGGCTGCTTAATAGAGGTCAAATGTATAATAAAACAACATATTGGTAATCTGGAAACTGGCTGCTTAGCACAGGTTGGCTACTTAATAGAGGTGACCGCTAACACAGGTTTGACTGTATTATCGAATTACCCCACTTAAGATCAAGGCTAAGGCCGGAGACTGGTATTCTATTGACTATTGAGTATAACGATAATTAGACAAGACCTAAGAGCAATCCATTCATGAGGGAATGGTGCCTTGCACTCGTACTGCATATTTACATGATATGCGTAGATTTCCGAGAAATGATAATGTAAGTTCGAAGAAAATGGCTTACTGGCGTGCTGTGCCATTATGGCATTTGTAAAAACCCTGGATACTACGATAATATATAATGGACCAATAATTGAACAGGAATAACTGTCTTTGCCTGGAATTTATCATAGACATTTAAATTATAACTTAAGCTGTTTATTAATAATAAAATTGTGTGCGTTAGTTTAGCTCGTTATGTCATAAATGGTTGTAATTCTTAGGATCTCCAAACAGCATTTGATAGTGTTAACAGTTATATGTGACTGAAAGTATGCTATGAATTGTGCCTTTGACTTTTTGCAAACTATGGACAGGTGAAATGGAATTTATGTGAATCTTTAATGTTCACCGCATAATAAATGTTTACATACTGGTTTATGATGCATGCATATTACACGTATTAAACACTCGATTTTTGTTCGCTAATCGATTCGGCTGGAAATAGATTTATATGATGTTTTTGGTTAATTCTTTTTTTGTGTGTGTTTTACGTATAGTTATCGTCGCTACCGGTTGCCCATATGAGCGACGCCTCCTGAAGAGATTAGTCATTTTAGATTTTGGAGAATAGTGCATGATACAGACAGACACCCATTCCAGAGTCTCCTCTGGATATTTTACGTGCACGGTGTAAAGCACCGACACGAGACGTCGGTTTAATGTCCCATCTGAAAGACTGTTAATGTTATTAGGGTCAGACGGGGGATCGAACCTGCGATCCCTGGATTATCAGTCCAGCGTATTCCAACTGGACTACAGATCCGTCTGTAGTGTTAATTATGTGTGTTTTATGTTTATTTATCGTCGCTACCGGTGCCCATATGAGCGACGCCTCCTGAAGATATTAGTCATTTTAGATTTTGGAGGATAGTGCATGATACAGACAGAGACCCATCTCTGATTCTTTTTCGTGCACGGTGTAAAGCACCGACACGAGACCTCGGTTTAGCGTTTAATTGTACAACTTCTACGACACTATACACTGACGCTAGACAATAGAGTCTTGCTTTCATTACTTTAAGATTGTACAACTTCTATACTATCAACTGACGCTAGACAATAGAGTCTTGCTTTCATTACTTTAAGAGTGTACAACTTCTAAGATACTATACACTGACGCTAGACAATATATTCTTGCTTTCGTTACTTTAAGATTGTACAACTTCTAAGATACTATACACTGACGCTAGACAATATATTCTTGCTTTCGTTACTTTAAGAGTGTACAACTTCTATGACACTATACACTGACGCTAGACAATAGAGTGTTGTTTTCATTACTTCAAGATTGTACAACTTCTATACTATACACTGATGCTAGACAATAGAGTCTTGCTTTCATTACTTCAAGAGTGTACAACTGTTATACTATACACTGATGCTAGACAATATATTCTTGCTTTCATTACTTCAAGATTGTACAACTTCTATACTATACACTGATGCTAGACAATAGAGTCTTGCTTTCATTACTTCAAGAGTGTACAACTTTTATACTATACACTGACGCTAGACAATAGAGTCTTGCTTTCATTACTTGAAGATTGCAAATGTCGAAAAATATGCAATACAGCAACCCTCAGTTAATTAAACCAAATATTGCTGAATCATCTTTTGTTTATCTTTCCAATCGTAGAGTATATAGAATATACCATATAACAGTAATGTTGTATTTCCCATATACAGTAATGTTGTATTTCACATATACAGTAATGTTGTTTTTCTCATATACAATAATGTTGTATTTCCCATATATACAGTAATGTTGTATTCCCCATATATACAGTAATGTTGTATTTCCCATATACAGTAATGTTGTATTTCCCACATACATTAATGTTGTATTTCCCATATATACAGTAATGTTGTACTTCCCACATATACAGTAATGTTGTATTTCCCATATATACAGTAATGTTGTATTTCCCATATACAGTAATGTTGTATTTCCCATATACAGTAATGTTGTATTTCCCATATACAGTAATGTTTTATTTCCCATATATACAGTAATGTTGTATTTCCAATATACAGTAATGTTTTATTTCCCATATACAGTAATGTTGTATTTCCCATATACAGTAATGTTGTATTCCCATATACAGTAATGTTGCATTTCCCATATATACAGTAATGTTGTATTTCCAATATACAGTAATGTTGTATTTCCCATATATAGTAATGTTTTATTTCCCATATATACAGTAATGTTGTATTTCCAATATACAGTAATGTTGTATTCCCATATACAGTAATGTTGCATTTCCCATATACAGTAATGTTGCATTTCCAATATATACAGCAATGTTGTATTTCCAATATACAGTAATGTTTTATTTCCCATATACAGTAATGTTGTACTTCCCATATATACAGTAATGTTGTATTTGCCATATACAGTAATGTTGTATTTCCCATATACGGTAATGTTGTATTTCCCATATATACAGTAATGTTGTATTCCCATATACAGTATTGTTGTATTTCCCGTATACAGTAATGTTGTATTTCCCATATACAGTAATGTTGTATTTCCCACATATACAGTAATGTTGTATTTCCCATATATACAGTAATGTTGTATTTCCCATATACAGTAATGTTGTATTTCCCATATACACAGTAATGTTGTATTTCCTATATACAGTAATGTTGTATTTCCCATATACAGTAATGTTGTATTTCCCATATACAATAATGTTGTATTTCCCATATACAGTACTGTTTTATTTCCCATATATACAGTAATGTTGTATTTCCAATATACAGTAATATTTTATTTCCCATATACAGTAATGTTGTATTTCCCATATACAGTAATGTTGTATTCCCATATACAGTAATGTTGCATTTCCCATATATACAGTAATGTTGTATTTCCAATATACAGTAATGTTTTATTTCCCATATACAGTAATGTTGTACTTCCCATATATACAGTAATGTTGTATTTGCCATATACAGTAATGTTGTATTTCCCATATACGGTAATGTTGTATTTCCCATATATACAGTAATGTTGTATTCCCATATACAGTATTGTTGTATTTCCCATATACAGTAATGTTGTATTTCCCATATACATTAATGTTGTATTTCCCATATATACGGTAATGTTGTATTCCCATATACAGTAATGTTGTATTTCCCGTATACAGTAATATTGTATGCCCCATATACAGTAATGTTGTATTCCACATGTACAGTAATGTTGTATTCCCCATATATACAGTAATGTTGTATTTCCCATATACAGTAATGTTATATGTCCCATATATACAGCAATGTTGTATTTCCAATATACAGTAATGTTTTATTTCCCATATACAGTAATGTTGTACTTCCCACATACAGTATTGTTGTATTTCCCACATATACAGTAATGTTGTATTTCCCATATATACAGTAATGTTGTATTCCCATATACAGTATTGTTGTATTTCCCACATATACAGTAATGTTGTATTTCCCATATACAGTAATGTTGTATTTCCCATATACAGTAATGTTGTATTCCCATATACAGTATTGTTGTATTGCCCACATATACAGTAATGTTGTATTTCCCACATACAGTAATGTTGTATTTCCCACATATACAGTAATGTTGTATTTCACATATACAGTAATGTTGTATTTCACATATACAGTAATGTTGTATTTCACATATACAGTAATGTTTTATTTCCCATATACAGTAATGTTGTATTTCACATATACAGTAATGTTGTATTTCACATATACAGTAATGTTGTATTTCACATATACAGTAATGTTGTATTTCACATATACAGTAATGTTGTATTTCCCGTATATAGTAATGTTGTATTTCCCACATACAGTAATGTTGTATTTCCCACATATACAGTAATGTTGTATTTCACATATACAGTAATGTTGTATTTCACATATACAGTAATGTTGTATTTCACATATACAGTAATGTTTTATTTCCCATATACAGTAATGTTGTATTTCACATATACAGTAATGTTGTATTTCACATATACAGTAATGTTGTATTTCACATATACAGTAATGTTGTATTTCACATATACAGTAATGTTGTATTTCCCGTATATAGTAATGTTGTATTTCCCACATACAGTAATGTTGTATTTCCCATATACAGTAATGTTGTATTCCCATATACAGTATTGTTGTATTTCCCATATATACAGTAATGTTGTATTTCATATATACAGTAATGTTGTATTTCCCATATACAGTAATGTTGCATTTCCCATATATACAGTAATGTTGTCTTTCATATATACAGTAATGTTGTATTTCCCATATACAGTAATGTTGTATTTCCCATATACAGTAATGTTGTATTTCCCGTATATAGTAATGTTCTATTTCCCATATATACAGTAATGTTGTATTTCCCACATATACGGTAATGTTATATTTCCCATATATAGTAATGTTGTATTTCCCATATATACAGTAATGTTGTATTTCCCACATATACAGTAATGTTGTATTTCACATATACAGTAATGTTGTATTTCACATTTACAGTACTGTTGTATTTCCCATATACAGTAATGTTGTATTTCCCATCTACAGTAATGTTGTATTTCCCATATATACAGTAATGTTGTATTTCCCATATACAGTAATGTTGTATTCCCCATATACGGTAATGTTGTATTCCCCATATACGGTAATGTTGTATTTCCCATATACAGTAATGTTGTATTTCCCGTATACAGTAATGTTGTATTTCCCGTATACAGTAATGTTGTATTTCCCATATACGGTAATGTTGTATTCCCCGTATACAGTAATGTTGTATTTCCCATATACAGTAATGTTGTATTTCCCATATACGGTAATGTTGTATTCCCCGTATACAGTAATGTTGTATTTCCCATATACAGTAATGTTGTATTCCCCGTATACAGTAATGTTGTATTTCCCATATACAGTAATGATGTATTTCCCATATACAGTAATGTTGTATTTCCCATATACAGTAATGTTGTATTCCCCATATATACAGTAATGTTGTATTTCCCATATACAGTAATGTTGTATTTCCCATATACAGTAATGTTGTATTCCCCACATATACAGTAATGTTGTATTTCCCATATACAGTAATGTTGTATTTCCCATATATACAGTAATGTTGTATTTCCCATATACAGTAATGTTGTATTCCCATATACAGTAATGTTGTATTTCCCATATACGGTAATGTTGTATTCCCCATATATACAGTAATGTTGTATTTCCTATATACAGTAATGTTGTATTCCCATATACAGTATTGTTGTATTTCCCATATATACTGTAATGTTGTATTTCATATATAGAGTAATGTTGTATTTCCCATCTACAGTAATGTTGTATTTCCCATATACAGTAATGTTGTATTTCCCATATACAGTAATGTTGCATTTCCCATATATTCAGTAATGTTGTATTTCCCACATATACAGTAATGTTGTACTTCCCATATATACAGTAATGTTGTATTTCATTTATACAGTAATGTTGTATTTCCCATATACAGTAATTTGTATTTCCCATATACAGTAATGATGTATTTCCCGTATATAGTAATGTTGTATTTCCCATATATACTGTAATGTTGTATTTCCCACATATACAGTAATGTTATATTTCCCATATATAGTATTGTTGTATTCCCCATATATACAGTAATGTTGTATTTCCTATATACAGTAATGTTGTATTCCCATATACAGTATTGTTGTATTTCCCATATATACTGTAATGTTGTATTTCCCATATACAGTAATGTTGTATTTCCCATATATACAATAATGTTGTACTTCCCACATATACAGTAATGTTGTATTTCCCACATATACAGTAATGTTGTACTTCCCATATATACAGTAATGTTGTATTTCATATATACAGTAATGTTGTATTTCCCATATACAGTAATGTTGTATTTCCCGTATATACAGTAATGTTGTATTCCCCATATATACAGTAATGTTGTATTTCCCATATACAGTAATGTTGTATTTCCCGTATATAGTAATGTTGTATTCCCCATATATACAGTAATGTTGTATTTCCCATATATACAGTAATGTTGTATTTCCCATATACAGTAATGTTGTATTTCCCATATACAGTAATGTTGTATTTCCCATATATACAGTAATGTTGTATTTCCCATATACAGTAATGTTGTATTTCCCATATACGGTAATATTGTATTCCCATATACAGTATTGTTGTATTTCCCATATATACAGTAATGTTGTATTTCTCATATACAGTAATGTTGTATTTCCCGTATATAGTAATGTTGTATTTCCCATATACAGTAATGTTGTATTTCCTATATACAGTAATGTTGTATTTCCCATATACAGTAATGTTGTATTTCCCATATACGGTAATGTTGTATTCCCCATATACAGTAATGTTGTATTTCCCATATACGGTAATGTTGTATTCCCCATATATACAGTAATGTTGTATTTCCCATATACAGTAATGTTGTATTTCCCATATACAGTAATGTTGTATTTCCCATATACAGTAATGTTGTATTCCCCATATATACAGTAATGTTGTATTTCCCATATACAGTAATGTTGTATTTCCCATATACAGTAATGTTGTATTCCCCACATATACAGTAATGTTGTATTTCCCATATACAGTAATGTTGTATTTCCCATATATACAGTAATGTTGTATTTCCCATATACAGTAATGTTGTATTCCCATATACAGTAATGTTGTATTTCCCATATACGGTAATGTTGTATTCCCCATATATACAGTAATGTTGTATTTCCTATATACAGT
>JABXNX010000396.1:0-17604 GCA_014843695.1 Archivesica marissinica | reverse complement strand
GTATAATCACATATTCGTATAATTGTAGTTTCGTATACTAGTGTTTTCGTATAATCACAGGTTCGTATAATGGTAGTTTCGTATACTAGTGTTTTCGTATAATCACAGGTTCGTATAATAGTAGTTTCGTATACTAGTGTTTTCGTATAATGGTAGTTTCGTATACTAGTGTTTTCGTATAATCCCTTGTTCGTATAATGGTAGTTTCGTATACTAGTGTTTTCGTATAATCACAGGTTCGTATAATGGTAGTTTCGTATACTAGTGTTTTCGTATAATCCCTTGTTCGTATAATGGTAGTTTCGTATACTAGTGTTTTCGTATAATCCCTTGTTCGTATAATGGTAGTTTCGTATACTAGTGTTTTCGTATAATCACAGGTTCGTATAATGGTAGTTTCGTATACTAGGGTTTTCCTATAAGCACAGCTTCGTATAATAGTAGTTTCATATACTAGGGTTTTTGTATAATCCCTTGTTCGCATAATGGTAGTTTCATATACTAGTGTTTTAGTATAATCCCTTGTTCGTGTAATGGTAGTTTCATATACTAGTGTTTTCGTATAATCCCTTAATGGTAGTTTCATATACTAGTGTTTTCGTATAATCCCTTGTTCGTATAATGGTAGTTTCGTATACTAGGGTTTTCGTATAATCCCTTGTTCGCATAATGGTAGTTTCATATACTAGGGTTTTCATATAATCCCTTGTTCGTATAATGGTAGTTTCGTATACTAGTGTTTTCGTATAATCACAGGTTCGTATAATGGTAGTTTCGTATACTAGTGTTTTCATATAATCACATGTTCGTATAATTGTAGTTTCGTATACTAGTGTTTTCGTATAATCATAGGTTCGTATAATGGTAGTTTCGTGTACTAGTGTTTTCGTATAATGGTAGTTTCGTATACTAGTGTTTTCGTATAATCACAGGTTCGTATAATGGTAGTTTCGTATACTAGTGTTTTCGTATAATCACAGGTTAGTATAATGGTAGTTTCGTATACTAGTGTTTTCGTATAATCACAGGTTCGTACAATGGTAGTTTCGTATACTAGGGTTTTCATATAATGGTAGTTTCGTATACTAGTGTTTTCGTATAATCCCTTGTTCGTATAATGGTAGTTTCGCATACTAGTGTTTTCGTATAATCACAGGTTCGTATAATTGTAGTTTCGTATACTAGTGTTTTCGTATAATGGTAGTTTCGTATACTAGTGTTTTCGTATAATCACAGGTTCGTATAATGGTAGTTTCGTATACTAGTGTTTTCGTATAATCACAGGTTCGTATAATTGTAGTTTAGTATACTAGTGTTTTGTATAATGGTAGTTTCGTATACTAGTGTTTTCCTATAATCCCTTGTTCGTATAATGGTAGTTTCGTGTACTAGTGTTTTCGTATAATCCCTTATTCGTATAATGGTAGTTTCGTATACTAGTGTTTTCGTATAATCATAGGTTCGTATAATGGTAGTTTCGTGTACTAGTGTTTTCGTATAATCACAGGTTCGTATAATGGTAGTTTCGTGTACTAGTGTTTTCGTATAATGGTAGTTTCCTATACTAGTGTTTTCGTATAATCCCTTGTTCGTATAATGGTAGTTTCGTATACTATGGTTTTCGTATAATCATAGGTTCGTATAATGGTAGTTTCATATACTAGGGTTTTCGTATAATCATAGGTTCGTATAATGGTAGTTTCGTATACTGGTGTTTTCGTATAATCCCTTGTTCGTATAATGGTACTTTAGTATACTAGTGTTTTCGTATAATCCCTTGTTCGTATAATGGTAGTTTTGTATACTAGTATTTTCGTATAATCACAGGTTCGTATAATGGTAGTTTCGTATACTAGGGTTTTCGTATAATCCCTTGTTCGCATAATGGTAGTTTCATATACTAGAGTTTTCATATAATCCCTTGTTCGTATAATGGTAGTTTCGTATACTAGTGTTTTCGTATAATCCCTTGTTCGCATAATGGTAGTTTCATATACTAGTGTTTTCGTATAATCCCTTGTTCGCATAATGGTAGTTTCATATACTAGTGTTTTTGTATAATCCCTTGTTCGTATAATGGTAGTTTCATATACTAGTGTTTTCGTATAATCCCTTGTTCGCATAATGGTAGTTTCATATACTAGTGTTTTCGTATAATCCCTTGTTCGCATAATGGTAGTTTCATATACTAGTGTTTTCGTATAATCCCTTGTTCGTATAATGGTAGTTTCGTATACTAGTGTTTTCGTATAATCCCTTGTCCGCATAATGGTAGTTTCATATACTAGTGTTTTCGTATAATCCCTTGTTCGTATAATGGTAGTTTCGTATACTAGTGTTTTCGTATAATCCCTTGTTCGCATAATGGTAGTTTCATATACTAGTGTTTTCGTATAATCCCTTGTTCGTATAATGGTAGTTTCGTGTACTAGTGTTTTCGTATAATCACAGGTTCATATAATGGTAGTTTCGTGTACTAGTGTTTTCGTATAATGGTAGTTTCCTATACTAGTGTTTTCGTATAATCCCTTCTTCATATAATGGTAGTTTCGTATACTAGGGTTTTCGTATAATCATAGGTTCGTATAATGGTAGTTTCATATACTAGGGTTTTCGTATAATCATAGGTTCGTATAATGGTAGTTTCGTATACTGGTGTTTTCGTATAATCCCTTGTTCGTATAATGGTACTTTCGTATACTAGTGTTTTCGTATAATCCCTTGTTCGTATAATGGTAGTTTTGTATACTAGTATTTTCGTATAATCACAGGTTCGAATAATGGTAGTTTCGTATACTAGTGTTTTCGTATAATCCCTTGTTCGCATAATGGTAGTTTCACATACTAGTGTTTTCATATAATCACATGTTCGTATAATTGTAGTTTCATATACTAGTGTTCAAACCCTTCGTATAATGGTAGTTTCGTATACTAGTGTTTTCGTATAATCCCATTTTCGCATAATGGCAACACACAAAAAAATAGTATTCATATACTAGTGTTTTCCTATAATCCCTTGTTCGTATAATGGTAGTTTCGTAAACTAGTGTTTTCGTATAATCCCTTATTCGCATAATGTTAGTTTCATATACTAGTGTTTTCGTATAATCCCATTCGCATAATGGTAGTTTCATATACTATTGTTTTCGTATAATCACATGTTCGTATAATGGTAGTTTCGTGTACTAGTGTTTTCGTATAATGGTAGTTTCATATACTAGTGTTTTCGTATAATCCCTTGTTCGTATAATGGTAGTTTCGTATACTAGTGTTTTCGTATAATCACATGTTCGTATAATGGTAGTTTCATATACTAGGGTTTTCGTATAATCCCTTGTTCGTATAATGGTAGTTTCGTATACTAGTGTTTTCGTATAATCCCTTGTTCGCATAATGGTAGTTTCGTATACTAGTGTTTTCGTATAATCCCTTGTTCGTATAATGGTAGTTTCGTGTACTAGTGTTTTCGTATAATCCCTTGTTCGCATAATGGTAGTTTCGTGTACTAGTGTTTTCGTATAATCCCTTGTTCGTATAATGGTAGTTTCGTATACTAGTGTTTTCGTATAATCACATGTTCGTATAATGGTAGTTTCGTATACTAGTGTTTTCGTATAATCACAGGTTCGTATAATGGTAGTTTCGTATACTAGTGTTTTCGTATAATCACAGGTTCGTACAATGGTAGTTTCGTATACTAGGTTTTAAAATAATGGTAGTTTCGTATACTAGTGTTTTCGTATAATCCCTTGTTCGTATAATGGTAGTTTCGCATACTAGTGTTTTCGTATAATCACAGGTTCGTATAATTGTAGTTTCGTATACTAGTGTTTTCGTATAATCACAGGTTCGTATAATGGTAGTTTCGTATACTAGTGTTTTCGTATAATCACAGGTTCGTATCATTGTAGTTTAGTATACTAGTGTTTTCGTATAATGGTAGTTTCGTATACTAGTGTTTTCCTATAATCCCTTGTTCGTATAATGGTAGTTTCGTGTACTAGTGTTTTCGTATAATCCCTTATTCGTATAATGGTAGTTTCGTATACTAGTGTTTTCGTATAATCATAGGTTCGTATAATGGTAGTTTCGTGTACTAGTGTTTTCGTATAATCACAGGTTCATATAATGGTAGTTTCGTGTACTAGTGTTTTCGTATAATGGTAGTTTCCTATACTAGTGTTTTCGTATAATCCCTTCTTCGTATAATGGTAGTTTCGTATACTAGGGTTTTCGTATAATCATAGGTTCGAATAATGGTAGTTTCATATACTAGGGTTTTCCTATAATCATAGGTTCGTATAATGGTAGTTTCGTATACTAGTGTTTTCGTATAATCCCTTCTTCGTATAATGGTAGTTTCGTATACTAGTGTTTTCGTATAATCCCTTGTTCGTATAATGGTAGTTTCGTATACTAGTGTTTTCGTATAATCACAGGTTCGTATAATGGTAGTTTCGTATACTAGGGTTTTCGTATAAGCACAGCTTCGTATAATAGTAGTTTCATATACTAGGGTTTTTGTATAATCCCTTGTTCGCATAATGGTAGTTTCATATACTAGTGTTTTAGTATATTCCCTTGTTCGTGTAATGGTAGTTTCATATACTAGTGTTTTCGTATAATCCCTTGTTCGTATAATGGTAGTTTCATATACTAGTGTTTTCGTATAATCCCTTGTTCGTATAATGGTAGTTTCGTATACTAGGGTTTTCGTATAATCCCTTGTTCGCATAATGGTAGTTTCATATACTAGGGTTTTCGTATAATCCCTTGTTCGTATAATGGTAGTTTCGTATACTAGTGTTTTCGTATAATCACAGGTTCGTATAATGGTAGTTTCGTATACTAGTGTTTTCATATAATCACAGGTTCGTATAATTGTAGTTTCGTATACTAGTGTTTTCGTATAATCATAGGTTCGTATAATGGTAGTTTCGTGTACTAGTGTTTTCGTATAATCCGTTGTTCGTATAATGGTAGTTTCGTATACTAGTGTTTTCGTATAATCACAGGTTCGTATAATGGTAGTTTCGTATACTAGTGTTTTCGTATAATCACAGGTTAGTATAATGGTAGTTTCGTATACTAGTGTTTTCGTATAATCACAGGTTCGTACAATGGTAGTTTCGTATACTAGGGTTTTCATATAATGGTAGTTTCGTATACTAGTGTTTTCCTATAATCCCTTGTTCGTATAATGGTAGTTTCGTATACTAGTGTTTTCGTATAATCCCTTATCGTATAATGGTAGTTTCGTATACTAGTGTTTTCGTATAATCATAGGTTCGTATAATGGTAGTTTCGTGTACTAGTGTTTTCGTATAATCACAGGTTCGTATAATGGTAGTTTCGTGTACTAGTGTTTTCGTATAATGGTAGTTTCCTATACTAGTGTTTTCGTATAATCCCTTGTTCGTATAATGGTAGTTTCGTATACTAGGGTTTTCGTATAATCATAGGTTCGTATAATGGTAGTTTCATATACTAGGGTTTTCGTATAATCATAGGTTCGTATAATGGTAGTTTCGTATACTGGTGTTTTCGTATAATCCCTTGTTCGTATAATGGTACTTTCGTATACTAGTGTTTTCGTATAATCCCTTGTTCGTATAATGGTAGTTTTGTATACTAGTATTTTCGTATAATCACAGGTTCGTATAATGGTAGTTTCGTATACTAGGGTTTTCGTATAATCCCTTGTTCGCATAATGGTAGTTTCATATACTAGAGTTTTCATATAATCCCTTGTTCGTATAATGGTAGTTTCGTATACTAGTGTTTTCGTATAATCCCTTGTTCGCATAATGGTAGTTTCATATACTAGTGTTTTCGTATAATCCCTTGTTCGCATAATGGTAGTTTCATATACTAGTGTTTTTGTATAATCCCTTGTTCGTATAATGGTAGTTTCATATACTAGTGTTTTCGTATAATCCCTTGTTCGCATAATGGTAGTTTCATATACTAGTGTTTTCGTATAATCCCTTGTTCGCATAATGGTAGTTTCATATACTAGTGTTTTCGTATAATCCCTTGTTCGTATAATGGTAGTTTCGTATACTAGTGTTTTCGTATAATCCCTTGTTCGCATAATGGTAGTTTCATATACTAGTGTTTTCGTATAATCCCTTGTTCGTATAATGGTAGTTTCGTATACTAGTGTTTTCGTATAATCCCTTGTTCGCATAATGGTAGTTTCATATACTAGGGTTTTCGTATAATCCCTTGTTCGTATAATGGTAGTTTCGTATACTAGTGTTTTCGTATAATCACAGGTTCGTATAATGGTAGTTTCGTATACTAGTGTTTTCGTATAATCACAGGTTCGTATAATGGTAGTTTCGTATACTAGTGTTTTCGTATAATCATAGGTTCGTATAATGGTAGTTTCGTGTACTAGTGTTTTCGTATAATCCCTTGTTCGTATAATGGTAGTTTCGTATACTAGTGTTTTCGTATAATCACAGGTTCGTATAATGGTAGTTTCGTATACTAGTGTTTTCGTATAATCACAGGTTCGTATAATGGTAGTTTCGTATACTAGTGTTTTCGTATAATCACAGGTTCGTACAATGGTAGTTTCGTATACTAGGTTTTAAAATAATGGTAGTTTCGTATACTAGTGTTTTCGTATAATCCCTTGTTCGTATAATGGTAGTTTCGCATACTAGTGTTTTCGTATAATCACAGGTTCGTATAATTGTAGTTTCGTATACTAGTGTTTTCGTATAATCACAGGTTCGTATAATGGTAGTTTCGTATACTAGTGTTTTCGTATAATCACAGGTTCGTATCATTGTAGTTTAGTATACTAGTGTTTTCGTATAATGGTAGTTTCGTATACTAGTGTTTTCCTATAATCCCTTGTTCGTATAATGGTAGTTTCGTGTACTAGTGTTTTCGTATAATCCCTTATTCGTATAATGGTAGTTTCGTATACTAGTGTTTTCGTATAATCATAGGTTCGTATAATGGTAGTTTCGTGTACTAGTGTTTTCGTATAATCACAGGTTCATATAATGGTAGTTTCGTGTACTAGTGTTTTCGTATAATGGTAGTTTCCTATACTAGTGTTTTCGTATAATCCCTTCTTCGTATAATGGTAGTTTCGTATACTAGGGTTTTCGTATAATCATAGGTTCGAATAATGGTAGTTTCATATACTAGGGTTTTCCTATAATCATAGGTTCGTATAATGGTAGTTTCGTATACTAGTGTTTTCGTATAATCCCTTCTTCGTATAATGGTAGTTTCGTATACTAGTGTTTTCGTATAATCCCTTGTTCGTATAATGGTAGTTTCGTATACTAGTGTTTTCGTATAATCACAGGTTCGTATAATGGTAGTTTCGTATACTAGGGTTTTCGTATAAGCACAGCTTCGTATAATAGTAGTTTCATATACTAGGGTTTTTGTATAATCCCTTGTTCGCATAATGGTAGTTTCATATACTAGTGTTTTAGTATAATCCCTTGTTCGTAATGGTAGTTTCATATACTAGTGTTTTCGTATAATCCCTTGTTCGTATAATGGTAGTTTCATATACTAGTGTTTTCGTATAATCCCTTGTTCGTATAATGGTAGTTTCGTATACTAGTGTTTTCGTATAATCCCTTGTTCGTATAATGGTAGTTTCGTATACTAGGGTTTTCGTATAATCCCTTGTTCGTATAATGGTAGTTTCGTATACTAGTGTTTTCATATAATGGTAGTTTCGTATACTAGTGTTTTCGTATAATCACAGGTTCGTATAATGGTAGTTTCGTATACTAGTGTTTTCGTATAATCACAGGTTCGTATAATGGTAGTTTCGTGTACTAGTGTTTTCGTATAATGGTAGTTTCGTATACTAGTGTTTTCGTATAATCACAGGTTCGTATAATGGTAGTTTCGTATACTAGTGTTTTCGTATAATCACAGGTTAGTATAATGGTAGTTTCGTATACTAGTGTTTTCGTATAATCACAGGTTCGTACAATGGTAGTTTCGTATACTAGGGTTTTCATATAATGGTAGTTTCGTATACTAGTGTTTTCGTATAATCCCTTGTTCGTATAATGGTAGTTTCGCATACTAGTGTTTTCGTATAATCACAGGTTCGTATAATTGTAGTTTCGTATACTAGTGTTTTCGTATAATGGTAGTTTCGTATACTAGTGTTTTCGTATAATCACAGGTTCGTATAATGGTAGTTTCGTATACTAGTGTTTTCGTATAATCACAGGTTCGTATAATTGTAGTTTAGTATACTAGTGTTTTGTATAATGGTAGTTTCGTATACTAGTGTTTTCCTATAATCCCTTGTTCGTATAATGGTAGTTTCGTGTACTAGTGTTTTCGTATAATCCCTTATTCGTATAATGGTAGTTTCGTATACTAGTGTTTTCGTATAATCATAGGTTCGTATAATGGTAGTTTCGTGTACTAGTGTTTTCGTATAATCACAGGTTCGTATAATGGTAGTTTCGTGTACTAGTGTTTTCGTATAATGGTAGTTTCCTATACTAGTGTTTTCGTATAATCCCTTGTTCGTATAATGGTAGTTTCGTATACTATGGTTTTCGTATAATCATAGGTTCGTATAATGGTAGTTTCATATACTAGGGTTTTCGTATAATCATAGGTTCGTATAATGGTAGTTTCGTATACTGGTGTTTTCGTATAATCCCTTGTTCGTATAATGGTACTTTCGTATACTAGTGTTTTCGTATAATCCCTTGTTCGTATAATGGTAGTTTTGTATACTAGTATTTTCGTATAATCACAGGTTCGTATAATGGTAGTTTCGTATACTAGGGTTTTCGTATAATCCCTTGTTCGCATAATGGTAGTTTCATATACTAGAGTTTTCATATAATCCCTTGTTCGTATAATGGTAGTTTCGTATACTAGTGTTTTCGTATAATCCCTTGTTCGCATAATGGTAGTTTCATATACTAGTGTTTTCGTATAATCCCTTGTTCGCATAATGGTAGTTTCATATACTAGTGTTTTTGTATAATCCCTTGTTCGTATAATGGTAGTTTCATATACTAGTGTTTTCGTATAATCCCTTGTTCGCATAATGGTAGTTTCATATACTAGTGTTTTCGTATAATCCCTTGTTCGCATAATGGTAGTTTCATATACTAGTGTTTTCGTATAATCCCTTGTTCGTATAATGGTAGTTTCGTATACTAGTGTTTTCGTATAATCCCTTGTCCGCATAATGGTAGTTTCATATACTAGTGTTTTCGTATAATCCCTTGTTCGTATAATGGTAGTTTCGTATACTAGTGTTTTCGTATAATCCCTTGTTCGCATAATGGTAGTTTCATATACTAGTGTTTTCGTATAATCCCTTGTTCGTATAATGGTAGTTTCGTGTACTAGTGTTTTCGTATAATCACAGGTTCATATAATGGTAGTTTCGTGTACTAGTGTTTTCGTATAATGGTAGTTTCCTATACTAGTGTTTTCGTATAATCCCTTCTTCGTATAATGGTAGTTTCGTATACTAGGGTTTTCGTATAATCATAGGTTCGAATAATGGTAGTTTCATATACTAGGGTTTTCCTATAATCATAGGTTCGTATAATGGTAGTTTCGTATACTAGTGTTTTCGTATAATCCCTTGTTCGTATAATGGTAGTTTCGTATACTAGTGTTTTCGTATAATCCCTTGTTCGTATAATGGTAGTTTCGTATACTAGTGTTTTCGTATAATCACAGGTTCGTATAATGGTAGTTTCGTATACTAGGGTTTTCGTATAAGCACAGCTTCGTATAATAGTAGTTTCATATACTAGGGTTTTTGTATAATCCCTTGTTCGCATAATGGTAGTTTCATATACTAGTGTTTTAGTATAATCCCTTGTTCGTATAATGGTAGTTTCATATACTAGTGTTTTCGTATAATCCCTTGTTCGTATAATGGTAGTTTCATATACTAGTGTTTTCGTATAATCCCTTGTTCGTATAATGGTAGTTTCGTATACTAGGGTTTTCGTATAATCCCTTGTTCGCATAATGGTAGTTTCATATACTAGGGTTTTCGTATAATCCCTTGTTCGTATAATGGTAGTTTCGTATACTAGTGTTTTCGTATAATCACAGGTTCGTATAATGGTAGTTTCGTATACTAGTGTTTTCATATAATCACAGGTTCGTATAATTGTAGTTTCGTATACTAGTGTTTTCGTATAATCATAGGTTCGTATAATGGTAGTTTCGTGTACTAGTGTTTTCGTATAATCCCTTGTTCGTATAATGGTAGTTTCGTATACTAGTGTTTTCGTATAATCACAGGTTCGTATAATGGTAGTTTCGTATACTAGTGTTTTCGTATAATCACAGGTTAGTATAATGGTAGTTTCGTATACTAGTGTTTTCGTATAATCACAGGTTCGTATAATGGTAGTTTCGTATACTAGGGTTTTCATATAATGGTAGTTTCGTATACTAGTGTTTTCGTATAATCCCTTGTTCGTATAATGGTAGTTTCGTATACTAGTGTTTTCGTATAATCCCTTATTCGTATAATGGTAGTTTCGTATACTAGTGTTTTCGTATAATCATAGGTTCGTATAATGGTAGTTTCGTATACTAGTTTTTCGTATAATCACAGGTTCGTATAATGGTAGTTTCGTATACTAGTGTTTTCGTATAATGGTAGTTTCCTATACTAGTGTTTTCGTATAATCCCTTGTTCGTATAATGGTAGTTTCGTATACTAGTTTTTCGTATAATCATAGGTTCGTATAATGGTAGTTTCATATACTAGTGTTTTCGTATAATCATAGGTTCGTATAATGGTAGTTTCGTATACTAGTGTTTTCGTATAATCCCTTGTTCGTATAATGGTAGTTTCGTATACTAGTGTTTTCGTATAATCCCTTGTTCGTATAATGGTAGTTTCGTATACTAGTGTTTTCGTATAATCACAGGTTCGTATAATGGTAGTTTCGTATACTAGTGTTTTCGTATATCCCTTGTTCGTATAATGGTAGTTTCGTATACTAGGGTTTTCGTATAATCCCTTGTTCGTATAATGGTAGTTTCATATACTAGTGTTTTCGTATAATCCCTTGTTCGCATAATGGTAGTTTCATATACTAGTGTTTTCGTATAATCCCTTGTTCGTATAATGGTAGTTTCATATACTAGTGTTTTCGTATAATCCCTTGTTCGTATAATGGTAGTTTCATATACTAGTGTTTTCGTATAATCCCTTGTTCGCATAATGGTAGTTTCATATACTAGTGTTTTCGTATAATCCCTTGTTCGCATAATGGTAGTTTCGTATACTAGTGTTTTCGTATAATCCCTTGTTCGCATAATGGTAGTTTCATATACTAGTGTTTTCGTATAATCCCTTGTTCGCATAATGGTAGTTTCATATACTAGTGTTTTCGTATAATCCCTTGTTCGTATAATGGTAGTTTCATATACTAGGGTTTTCGTATAATCCCTTGTTCGCATAATGGTAGTTTCATATACTAGTGTTTTCGTATAATCCCTTGTTCGTATAATGGTAGTTTCGTATACTAGTGTTTTCGTATAATCCCTTGTTCGTATAATGGTAGTTTCGTATACTAGTGTTTTCGTATAATCACAGGTTCGTATAATGGTAGTTTCGTATACTAGTGTTTTCGTATAATCATAGGTTCGTATAATGGTAGTTTCGTGTACTAGTGTTTTCGTATAATCCCTTGTTCGTATAATGGTAGTTTCGTATACTAGTGTTTTCGTATAATCACAGGTTCGTATAATGGTAGTTTCGTATACTAGTGTTTTCGTATAATCACAGGTTCGTATAATGGTAGTTTCGTATACTAGTGTTTTCGTATAATCACAGGTTCGTATAATGGTAGTTTCGTATACTAGTGTTTTCATATAATGGTAGTTTCGTATACTAGTGTTTTCGTATAATCCCTTGTTCGTATAATGGTAGTTTCGCATACTAGTGTTTTCGTATAATCCTTGTTCGTATAATGGTAGTTTCGTATACTAGTGTTTTCGTATAATCACAGGTTCGTATAATGGTAGTTTCGTATACTAGTGTTTTCGTATAATCACAGGTTCGTATAATGGTAGTTTCGTATACTAGTGTTTTCGTATAATCACAGGTTCGTATAATTGTAGTTTCGTATACTAGTGTTTTCGTATAATGGTAGTTTCGTATACTAGTGTTTTCGTATAATCCTTTGTTCGTATAATGGTAGTTTCGTGTACTAGTGTTTTCGTATAATGGTAGTTTCGTGTACTAGTGTTTTCGTATAATGGTAGTTTCCTATACTAGTGTTTTCGTATAATCCCTTCTTCGTATAATGGTAGTTTCGTATACTAGGGTTTTCGTATAATCATAGGTTCGTATAATGGTAGTTTCATATACTAGGGTTTTCGTATAATCATAGGTTCGTATAATGGTAGTTTCGTATACTAGTGTTTTCGTATAATCCCTTGTTCGTATAATGGTAGTTTCGTATACTAGTGTTTTCGTATAATCCCTTGTTCGTATAATGGTAGTTTCGTATACTAGTGTTTTCGTATAATCACAGGTTCGTATAATGGTAGTTTCGTATACTAGGGTTTTCGTATAAGCACAGCTTCGTATAATAGTAGTTTCATATACTAGGGTTTTTGTATAATCCCTTGTTCGCATAATGGTAGTTTCATATACTAGTGTTTTAGTATAATCCCTTGTTCGTAATGGTAGTTTCATATACTAGTGTTTTCGTATAATCCCTTGTTCGTATAATGGTAGTTTCATATACTAGTGTTTTCGTATAATCCCTTGTTCGTATAATGGTAGTTTCGTATACTAGTGTTTTCGTATAATCCCTTGTTCGTATAATGGTAGTTTCGTATACTAGTGTTTTCATATAATCCCTTGTTCGTATAATGGTAGTTTCGTATACTAGTGTTTTCAGGTTCGTATAATGGTAGTTTCGTATACTAGTGTTTTCGTATAATCACAGGTTCGTATAATGGTAGTTTCGTATACTAGTGTTTTCGTATAATCATAGGTTCGTATAATGGTAGTTTCGTGTACTAGTGTTTTCGTATAATGGTAGTTTCGTATACTAGTGTTTTCGTATAATCACAGGTTCGTATAATGGTAGTTTCGTATACTAGTGTTTTCGTATAATCACAGGTTAGTATAATGGTAGTTTCGTATACTAGTGTTTTCGTATAATCACAGGTTCGTACAATGGTAGTTTCGTATACTAGGGTTTTCATATAATGGTAGTTTCGTATACTAGTGTTTTCGTATAATCCCTTGTTCGTATAATGGTAGTTTCGCATACTAGTGTTTTCGTATAATCACAGGTTCGTATAATTGTAGTTTCGTATACTAGTGTTTTCGTATAATGGTAGTTTCGTATACTAGTGTTTTCGTATAATCACAGGTTCGTATAATGGTAGTTTCGTATACTAGTGTTTTCGTATAATCACAGGTTCGTATAATTGTAGTTTAGTATACTAGTGTTTTGTATAATGGTAGTTTCGTATACTAGTGTTTTCCTATAATCCCTTGTTCGTATAATGGTAGTTTCGTGTACTAGTGTTTTCGTATAATCCCTTATTCGTATAATGGTAGTTTCGTATACTAGTGTTTTCGTATAATCATAGGTTCGTATAATGGTAGTTTCGTGTACTAGTGTTTTCGTATAATCACAGGTTCGTATAATGGTAGTTTCGTGTACTAGTGTTTTCGTATAATGGTAGTTTCCTATACTAGTGTTTTCGTATAATCCCTTGTTCGTATAATGGTAGTTTCGTATACTATGGTTTTCGTATAATCATAGGTTCGTATAATGGTAGTTTCATATACTAGGGTTTTCGTATAATCATAGGTTCGTATAATGGTAGTTTCGTATACTGGTGTTTTCGTATAATCCCTTGTTCGTATAATGGTACTTTCGTATACTAGTGTTTTCGTATAATCCCTTGTTCGTATAATGGTAGTTTTGTATACTAGTATTTTCGTATAATCACAGGTTCGTATAATGGTAGTTTCGTATACTAGGGTTTTCGTATAATCCCTTGTTCGCATAATGGTAGTTTCATATACTAGAGTTTTCATATAATCCCTTGTTCGTATAATGGTAGTTTCGTATACTAGTGTTTTCGTATAATCCCTTGTTCGCATAATGGTAGTTTCATATACTAGTGTTTTCGTATAATCCCTTGTTCGCATAATGGTAGTTTCATATACTAGTGTTTTTGTATAATCCCTTGTTCGTATAATGGTAGTTTCATATACTAGTGTTTTCGTATAATCCCTTGTTCGCATAATGGTAGTTTCATATACTAGTGTTTTCGTATAATCCCTTGTTCGCATAATGGTAGTTTCATATACTAGTGTTTTCGTATAATCCCTTGTTCGTATAATGGTAGTTTCGTATACTAGTGTTTTCGTATAATCCCTTGTCCGCATAATGGTAGTTTCATATACTAGTGTTTTCGTATAATCCCTTGTTCGTATAATGGTAGTTTCGTATACTAGTGTTTTCGTATAATCCCTTGTTCGCATAATGGTAGTTTCATATACTAGTGTTTTCGTATAATCCCTTGTTCGTATAATGGTAGTTTCGTGTACTAGTGTTTTCGTATAATCACAGGTTCATATAATGGTAGTTTCGTGTACTAGTGTTTTCGTATAATGGTAGTTTCCTATACTAGTGTTTTCGTATAATCCCTTCTTCGTATAATGGTAGTTTCGTATACTAGGGTTTTCGTATAATCATAGGTTCGAATAATGGTAGTTTCATATACTAGGGTTTTCCTATAATCATAGGTTCGTATAATGGTAGTTTCGTATACTAGTGTTTTCGTATAATCCCTTGTTCGTATAATGGTAGTTTCGTATACTAGTGTTTTCGTATAATCCCTTGTTCGTATAATGGTAGTTTCGTATACTAGTGTTTTCGTATAATCACAGGTTCGTATAATGGTAGTTTCGTATACTAGGGTTTTCGTATAAGCACAGCTTCGTATAATGGTAGTTTCATATACTAGGGTTTTTGTATAATCCCTTGTTCGCATAATGGTAGTTTCGTATACTAGTGTTTTCGTATAATCCCTTGTTCGTATAATGGTAGTTTCATATACTAGTGTTTTCGTATAATCCCTTGTTCGTATAATGGTAGTTTCATATACTAGTGTTTTCGTATAATCCCTTGTTCGTATAATGGTAGTTTCGTATACTAGGGTTTTCGTATAATCCCTTGTTCGCATAATGGTAGTTTCATATACTAGTGTTTTCGTATAATCCCTTGTTCGTATAATGGTAGTTTCGTATACTAGTGTTTTCGTATAATCACAGGTTCGTATAATGGTAGTTTCGTATACTAGTGTTTTCGTATAATCACAGGTTCGTATAATGGTAGTTTCGTATACTAGTGTTTTCGTATAATCATAGGTTCGTATAATGGTAGTTTCGTGTACTAGTGTTTTCGTATAATCCCTTGTTCGTATAATGGTAGTTTCGTATACTAGTGTTTTCGTATAATCACAGGTTCGTATAATGGTAGTTTCGTATACTAGTGTTTTCGTATAATCACAGGTTCGTATAATGGTAGTTTCGTATACTAGTGTTTTCGTATAATCACAGGTTCGTATAATGGTAGTTTCGTGTACTAGTGTTTTCGTATAATCCCTTGTTCGTATAATGGTAGTTTCGTATACTAGTGTTTTCGTATAATCACAGGTTCGTATAATGGTAGTTTCGTATACTAGTGTTTTCGTATAATCACAGGTTCGTATAATGGTAGTTTCGTATACTAGTGTTTTCGTATAATCACAGGTTCGTATAATGGTAGTTTCGTATACTAGTGTTTTCGTATAATCCCATGTTCGTATAATGGTAGTTTCGTATACTAGGGTTTTCGTATAATCCCTTGTTCGCATAATGGTAGTTTCATATACTAGTGTTTTCGTATAATCCCTTGTTCGTATAATGGTAGTTTCGTATACTAGTGTTTTCGTATAATCCCTTGTTCGTATAATGGTAGTTTCATATACTAGTGTTTTCGTATAATCCCTTGTTCGTATAATGGTAGTTTCGTATACTAGTGTTTTCGTATAATCCTTGTTCGTATAATGGTAGTTTCGTATACTAGTGTTTTCGTATAATCCCTTGTTCGTATAATGGTAGTTTCGTATACTAGTGTTTTCGTATAATCACAGTTCGTATAATGGTAGTTCGTATACTAGTGTTTTCGTATAATCCCTTGTTCGTATAATGGTAGTTTCATATACTAGTGTTTTCGTATAATCCCTTGTTCGTATAATGGTAGTTTCGTATACTAGTTTTCGTATAATCCCTTGTTCGTATAATGGTAGTTTCATACTAGTGTTTTCGTATAATCCCTTGTTCGTATAATGGTAGTTTCATATACTAGTGTTTTCGTATAATCCCTTGTTCGTATAATGGTAGTTTCATATACTAGTGTTTTCGTATAATCCCTTGTTCGTATAATGGTAGTTTCGTATACTAGTGTTTTCGTATAATCCCTTGTTCGCATAATGGTAGTTTCATATACTAGTGTTTTCGTATAATCCCTTGTTCGTATAATGGTAGTTTCGTATACTAGTGTTTTCGTATAATCCCTTGTTCGCATAATGGTAGTTTCATATACTAGTGTTTTCGTATAATCCCTTGTTCGTATAATGGTAGTTTCGTATACTAGTGTTTTCGTATAATCCCTTGTTCGTATAATGGTAGTTTCATATACTAGTGTTTTCGTATAATCCCTTGTTCGCATAATGGTAGTTTCATATACTAGTGTTTTCGTATAATCCCTTGTTCGTATAATGGTAGTTTCATATACTAGTGTTTTCGTATAATCCCTTGTTCGTATAATGGTAGTTTCGTATACTAGGGTTTTCATATAATCCCTTGTTCGCATAATGGTAGTTTCGTATACTAGTGTTTTCGTATAATCCCTTGTTCGTATAATGGTAGTTTCGTATACTAGTGTTTTCGTATAATCACAGGTTCGTATAATGGTAGTTTCGTATACTAGTGTTTTCGTATAATCACATGTTCGTATAATGGTAGTTTCGTATACTAGTGTTTTCGTATAATCACAGGTTCGTATAATGGTAGTTTCGTATACTAGGTTTTAAAATAATGGTAGTTTCGTATACTAGTGTTTTCGTATAATCCCTTGTTCGTATAATGGTAGTTTCGTATACTAGTGTTTTCGTATAATCACAGGTTCGTATAATTGTAGTTTCGTATACTAGTGTTTTCGTATAATCACAGGTTCGTATAATGGTAGTTTCGTATACTAGTGTTTTCGTATAATCACAGGTTCGTATAATTGTAGTTTGTATACTAGGTTTTCGTATAATGGTAGTTTCGTATACTAGTGTTTTCGTATAATCCCTTGTTCGTATAATGGTAGTTTCGTATACTAGTGTTTTCGTATAATCCCTTATTCGTATAATGGTAGTTTCGTATACTAGTGTTTTCGTATAATCATAGGTTCGTATAATGGTAGTTTCGTGTACTAGTGTTTTCGTATAATCACAGGTTCGTATAATGGTAGTTTCGTATACTAGTGTTTTCGTATAATGGTAGTTTCCTATACTAGTGTTTTCGTATAATCC
>JABXNX010000123.1:38453-97436 GCA_014843695.1 Archivesica marissinica | reverse complement strand
GTCCACCACACATAAGAGGCCCGGCAAACTTAAGATGACCGGCAAGCTTAAGATGCCCGGCAAATATAAGAGTCCCGACAAACTTAAGAGGCCCGGCAAACTTGAGATGCCCGGCAAACGTAAGAGGCCCGATAAACTTATGATGCCTGGCAAACTTAAGATACTCGTCAAACTTAAGAGGCCCAGCAAACATAAGCAGATGGTATTAAATAAATACGCAGGGTTACATTAATATGTTAAATGTGATTTAACAATATCCAGATGTTGAAACTAGGAGAAACATGGGGCGAAGCCAAACAGTACAGGTTTATAATATCGACGATTGACAACGACTACGACGATAACACGCAATTTGATCTACAATTATTGCACGCTACACTGCCTGGCGAATTATCCAAGGTATGACACTTCATTTTTAATGTTTACTTATCGTCGCTATCGGTTGCCCATATGAGCGACGTTTACATGCTACGGGCAGACTCCAGTGGTTAACAGGTAATTGGTGTACCAACCTCTGTAACAAACTGCCAACTTTTTTATATAAAGAGACACGATCTAAGCGGGACTCGAACACGTGACCATCAGTGATAGGCTACAGTCAGTGATAAACAACTCAGCGACCTTAACCACTCGACCACGGAGGCGTACACTTGTATCTACACAAGTATTATATGCCGTTTAGTAGCCTGGGTTCCAGTCTGTCGATTGTTCACGTTTTACGTCTAGCAAAATAAGCAGAAGCTCAATTCAGATCAATTAATATTATCCGTATTAAACGTATATCTATACGACTGACAAGGAAAACTATAGCAACGCCTGTTCCAAAGCTAAAGGCATAGTTGATGTAGATTGGTATGACCTTAGTTGAGGGTTATGCGGGAAAAAGAACAGACAATAACTTTATTACTCAAAATATATGAATGTTACATTACATGTCGAGCTTACAAAAATCTACGAACAGTAGATATATACTATATGACTTGGCTTACAAAAGAGATTTATAATTACTAATTGTGTTTGTGTGAATATAACAATAATTATTGAAAGCAAGCAACTGTCGAGCAAATTTATATTTCAGTTGCACCTACATATAAACGTGTACATTATCCGATAACGTGCACAGTCTATCATTATACTTTATCAGTGTGAAATAAAATATGCTATTCCACAGGTTGAAAGCACAAGGAAAACATATTGTATTTCCCATTACTGCTTTGCACTTGTACCTAGCAGCTGCATGTTGAAATATTGTCAAAGTGAACGTTATCATCATAAATGCACTTGTTTGCCTAAAATATAACATACTATTTGCTTGCTTATATGAATGATCATTCACTACAACAAACAAATATCATCTTATTATTTCAATGATAAATTTCGATATTTCATTGGGAAGCACAACATGAAAGTATATAATTATGTTATCTACAACATTGTATTTCAGTCAATAGGATCCATTCACGTAAGTATTCAGCTCCTTGTATTGATGGCATCAGCAAGTTGCAGCGGTTGTTTGTTATAACACGTACGATAACCGGTATGGTTAAGAGGCCCGGAAAGATTAAGTGGCCCGACAAGTATAAGAGGCCAGGCAAACCTAAGAGGCTCTGGCAGCCTAAGAGGCCCGGCAAGTATAAGAGGCCCGGCAAGTATAAGAGGCCCGACAAGTATAAGAGGCCCGATAAGTATAAGAGGCCCGGCAAGTATAAGAGGCCCGGCAAGTATAAGAGGCCCGGCAAGTATAAGAGGCCCGACAAGTATAAGAGGCCCGAGCAATACTAAAAGGCCCGGCAAGTATAAGAGGCCAGGCAAACCTAAGAGGCTCTGGCAGCCTATAGGGCCCGGCAATTATAAGAGGCCCGGCAAGTAATAAGAGGCTATACAAGTATAAGAGGCCCGACAAGTATAATAGGCCATACAAGTATAAGAGGCCCGGCAAGTATAAGAGGCCGGCAAGCATAAGAGGCTATACTAGTATAAGAGGCCCGGCAAGCATAAGAGACCCGGCAAGTATAAGAGGCCCGACAAGGAAGAGTCCCGGCAAATTAATATAAGGCCCGGCAAGTATAGAGGCCCCGGCAAGTATAAGAGGCCCGCAAGATAAGAAGCCCGGCAAGTATAAGAGACCCGGCAAGTATAAGAGTCCCGGCAAGAAATATCCCGCAAGTATATAAGAGGCCCGGCAAGTATAAGATAGGTCCCGCAAGCATAATAGTCCCGGCAGTATAAGATTCCCGGCAAGCAATAAGAGGCCCGGCAAGTATAAGAGGCGCCGGCAAGTATAAGAGGCCCGGCAAGTATAAGATTCCCGCAATCATAAGAGTCCCGGCAAGTATAAGAGGCCCGGCAAGTATAAGAGGCCCGGCAAGTATAAGAGACCCGGCAAGTATAAGAGACCCGGTAAGTATAAGAGTCCCGGCAAGCATAAGAGTCCCGGCAAGTATAAGAGGACCGGCAAGTATAAGAGGCCCGGCAAGTATAAGAGACCCGGCAAGCCTAAGAGGCTCGGCAAGTATAAGAGGCCCGACATGTATAAGAGTCCCGGCAAGTATAAGAGGCCCGGCAAGTATAAGAGGCCCGGCAAGTATAATAGACCCGGCAAGACTAACATGCGGTATACCGAAACTGGTAAATAGATCATCCTTTGAGCAACGTAAACTGCAAGACAGGCATGTTCTATCGACGACCGCTGCTTAAAACTGCGAGTGCGCATGCCAGCTGCATATAATTAGTCATACGAACATATATACAATCAGGGCACATACGTCTATCGGATGAAATGCAACAGCAATGTAAATATTGGACAATACTGGTTTTGAAACGAATAGTTACATTGTAGCAACCGTATATATAAATTGTCACAGTGATATTAGACAGGAATATGACTTTAATAATAAAGCGATACTACCTCGTTCTACTATATACATCTGCTTAAAGCGACACTACATCGGTGAAAAAACAAATTTCTACAGAATGTAGTGTCCTATATTATGGCATTTTTCCGCCATAAAGTTGCCACAGACTCTGAGTATTTTAACTAATAAACACACGTCATATACTACGACGTGTGTTGACCTAACAACATAATGTGAATAGAGTCAACATCCACGAGTAATAATACGCGTGTGACATGAATAACAACATATATGGTACATATTTACCGTTATATCTCACCTGTTCTGCCTGCACATAATTATGTATTGTTAGACTAGTCTGATTTAAATTATCTCTAAACGATAGTAGGCACAAACTTACTATTGACTCCAATAATAAACACACGTCAAGTCATAAGCGTAGCTGACCGTTATACGAAATCCTACTTTCACTTTTAAGAATTTATAGATCCCCAAAACACTTTTTGTTTATTAAAAGTTACTGTTGGTTTATTTCGGAATAACTTGTAGTAGCAATGCTATTTATCCATAAAAAGGCATTTTGGTTTTTTTACGATGTAATGTCCCTTTAAGCTGTTGTAGAAATTGCATGTATCAATGTACAGGTTGATGTGAGCCTAGATGACAGATATAGGAACAAGAAATGTAGATCACATTTGGACCCTCATATGGGAACATCTGACGGAAGGTGAGGAACAATAGCATTGACATTATAATGTCTGTTTGAAATAAATAGATAAAGTTATGATTAATAAAGTCACCATCAATATTCCTTTCTACTATATAATTCTAAATGTTATGCTTAAACACATATACCTTCTTTACATAAATACAATGTGTCAACAATTAACAAAATAAATATTATATAATACGGCTATGAATAACATAGCACCCGGCAATCATTTATCAGACGTCCGAATTCGTCCGAGTTCTGACACAAACCTTTTTACCTTAACCCTTTCCCTCATAGAAGCATCTCTGGACGCTATTACCAATATGGCATTAATTGACAATTTAGTAGCCAAACCAATGTTCATAATAAAGGATATCATGTAGTCCCAGTAATATCTATGGAGGCGGGATATATATGGCGACTACTTAATATCCACTACATGATAGCTAAATGTAATGAATAAATCTCCATGAAGGAAAGGGCTAAATAGCGAAAACCTTTCAATATGACCCATCAGGCACAACACCTGACATACACAAACATAGCAAGTAATAATGGTAAATGTGTCACTGTTATTTGCCTCTGGGATTCCCCCATATCTCACAACTATAATTGAAGATAGGTATAACAAGTTTATCAACTAATTGAAATATAAGCTTAATACTAACATCATATCAATCAAATAAATAACTATTACTTTAACATTTTATTTTTGAATTACTGTTATTTGTATTTCATGAATTTAGCCGCCGTGTGTAAAAACTGTCCCTAGATATTTTAATGAATTTACGTTTTATATAATATGCCCATTACACATGTGTATTTAAAACTACGATTTCTTGGTAATATACCAGCTATGCAAAATACCATAACCTTTTCTGATCATTTACTTTTAGCTACCACCTTTCACAATACATTAAATACAATATCACCACCATGCTGTGAACCTTTCGCTGTTTCAGATAAAGTGACAATATCGTCTCAATACATTAATACAATAAACTTAGATTCATAAACACCATGTGCACCAATTTAGTATACAATGCTCTTCTAAAAACAACGACATTAGAAAAGGGGATAAACATCACCCGACGTATACCAAGCAAGCAAGTAAACTCAGTGCATTACTTAACAATGTTAGCTATGGATCTATACATATCCGTGATATTTGCAAAACCTATTCCGGTCCGGGACGTATCCATTATATAGTTCGCCGGGGTTTTGCACGGTACCAGTGACATATACCTCTGGGCAAGTAGATCAACATAATGCTGGAGTTAAATGGCATTTTCTATGCGGGACATTGTATTTTGTATTGAATATTATGCTATACGAGAATAGAACACATGTTTAGGAGATTCGCTGGTTATAATCAAAAGTAGATACACTCACATTAAAATCTGGGGAAAACTAATCAGGAAAAATATATATATGATCATTGCTAGTATCGTTGATTACGCGTAATCAGGATTATCAGACGTCATGCTATTAAAATCCACAGGGCAAATTAAATACAAGCGCCAGAGGTTGTAATAGTAAGAATATATTGGTATACAGCGGTACGATCAAATACCATGTATACATATTCGTCAGCCAATATAATCTTAGCTTAACTAATGGATTGAAATACGGATTTAGACCATATTCAAATCTCAAGCGCATATCATGTACAATCGCCAGAGGTTTTAATAGCAAGAATATATTGGTATACAGCGGTACGGCCAAACACCGTGTATATATATTCGTCTGCCACTATAATCTTAGCTTAGCTAATGGAATGAAATACAGCTTTAGACCATATAATAAAGTAATTATTGTATATATATTAAATATAATAATATAGTTCTGTTTTCCTAGATCTTATGAGCAACAGAGAGAAGGAGATCATATGCTATTCCGGAATTCGATCTATCAAACAGAGGTAAATTATCTACTGTTTCATATTTATTGTATAAGCTCCACGTACCTTGCTACAATTATGCATAGCAACTGTATCATCTTGAATTATTACTATGATGATGATTGAAATAACACGTACTATATTTTTTTGGGGCCACCATAAACTCATGTCACAAAACATATTTTCTTTATTCACCCTCCAATATGAAGAGCATAGAACCATTATTTCACATTCTATATACAAGTCACCCGAAAATATTCATCCAATCTGTACTATTAAGTGACTTATCTGCGTGTTCATGTCTACATAGTGAAATTGCTTACTGCGCTAATCTACATGTTCATGTCTACATAGTTTGCATTGTGTATCTAGGCTATCGACATGCCCAAGTCTACATAGGTTACATAGTGTATCGAGGTTATCGACATACCCAAGTCTACATAGGTTACATTGTTTACTGGGCTAATTGACATGGTCAAGTCTGCATTGTTTACTGTGCTAATTGACATTGTCATGTTTACATTGTTTATTGCGCTTATCGACATGTCCATGTATACATAGGTTACATTGTTTACTGCACTTATCTGTGTGTCCATGTCTACATAGGTTACATTGATTACTGTGCTTATCGGTTTGTCCATGTCTCAATAGGTTATTTGTTTACTGGGCTTATCGGTGTGTCCATGTCTACATAGGTTACATTGTTTACTGCGCTTATCGGTCTGTCCATGTCTACATAGGTTACATTGTTTTCTGCGCTTATCGGTTTGTCCATGTCTACATAGGTTACATTGTCTACTGCGCTTATCGGTTTGTCCATGTCTACATAGGTTACATTGCTTACTGGGCTTATCGACATGTCCATGTCTACATAGGTTACATTGTTTACTGCGCTTATCGGTTTGTCCATGTCTACATAGGTAACATTGTTTACTGCACTTATCTGTGTGTCCATGTCTACATAGGTTACATTGATTACTGTGCTTATCGGTTTGTCCATTTCTCAATAGGTTATTTGTTTACTGGGCTTATCGGTGTGTCCATGTCTACATAGGTTACATTGTTTACTGCGCTTATCGGTCTGTCCATGTCTACATAGGTTACATTGTTTTCTGCGCTTATCGGTTTGTCCATGTCTACATAGGTTACATTGTCTACTGCGCTTATGGGTTTGTCCATGTCTACATAGGTTACATTGCTTACTGGGCTTATCGACATGTCCATGTCTACATAGGTTACATTGTTTACTGCGCTTATCGGTTTGTCCATGTCTACATAGGTAACATTGTTTACTGCGCTTATCGGTTTATCCATGTCTACATAGGTTACATTGTTTACTGTGCTTATATGTGTGTCCATGTCTACATATGTTACATTGTTTACTGGGCTTATCGGTGTGTCCATGTCTACATACGTTACATTGCTTACTGGGCTTATCGGTGTGTCCATGTCTACATAGGTAACATTGTTTACTGCGCTTATCGGTGTGTCCATGTCTACATACGTTACATTGCTTACTGGGCTTATCTGTGTGTCCATGTCTACATACGTTACATTGCTTACTGGGCTTATCGGTGTGTCCATGTCTACATAGGTAACATTGTTTACTGCGCTTATCGGTGTGTCCATGTCTACATAGGTAACATTGTTTACTGAGCTTATCGGTGTGTCCATGTCTACATACGTTACATTGCTTACTGGGCTTATCTGTGTGTCCATGTCTACATAGGTAACATTGTTTACTGTGCTTATCTGTGTGTCCATGTCTACATATGTTACATTGTTTACTGCGCTTATCGGTGTGTCCATGTCTACATATGTTACATTGTTTACTGCGCGTATCGGTGTGTCCATGTCTACATACGTTACATTGCTTACTGGGCTTATCGGTGTGTCCATGTCTACATAGATAACATTGTTTACTACGCTTATCGGTGTGTCCATGTCTACATAGGTTACATTGTTTACTGCGCTTATCGGTTTGTCCATGTCTACATAGGTTACATTGTTTACTGCGCTTATCGGTGTGTCCATGTCTACATAGGTAACATTGTTTACTACGCTTATCGGTGTGTCCATGTCTACATACGTTACATTGCTTACTGGGCTTATCGGTGTGTCCATGTCTACATAGGTAACATTGTTTACTGCGCTTATCGGTGTGTCCATTTCTATATAGGTTGCATTGTTTACTGTGCTTATCAGTGTGTCCATGTCTATATATGTTACATTGTTTACTGAGCTTATCGTCCATGTCTATATATGTTACATTGTTTACTGCGCTTATCGGTGTGTCCATGTCTATATATGTTACATTGTTTACTGCGCTTATCGGTGTGTCCATATCTACATAGATAACATTGTTTACTACGCTTATCGGTGTGTCCATGTCTACATAGGTTACATTGTTTACTGCGCTTATCGGTTTGTCCATGTCTACATAGGTTACATTGTTTACTGAGCTTATCGTCCATGTCTATATATGTTACATTGTTTACTACGCTTATCGGTGTGTCCATGTCAATATATGTTACATTGTTTACTGCGCTTATCGGTATGTCCATGTCTATATATGTTACATTGTTTACTGTGCTTATCGGTGTGTCCATGTCTATATATGTTACATTGTTTACTGCGCTTATCGGTGTGTCCATGTCTATATATGTTACATTGTTTACTGCGCTTATCGGTGTGTCCATGTCTACATAGGTAACATTGTTTACTGGGCTTATCGGTGTGTCCATTTCTACATAGGTTGCATTGTTTACTGAGCGTATCGGTTTGTCCATGTCTACATAGGTTACATTGTTTACTGCGCTTATCGGTGTGTCCATTTCTACATACATTACATTGCTAACTGGGCTTATCTGTGTGTCCATGTCTACATAGGTTACATTGTTTACTGCGCTTATCGGTGTGTCCATGTCTATATAGGTTACATTGTTTACTGCGATTATCGGTGTGTGCATGTCTACATAGGTAACATTGTTTACTGGGCTTATCTGTGTGTCCATGTCTACATAGGTTACATTGTTTACTGGGCTTATCGGTGTGTCCATTTCTACATAGGTTACATTGTTTACTGCGCTTATCGGTGTGTCCATTTCTACATATGTTACATTGTTTACTGCGCTTATCGGTGTGTCCATGTCTACATAGGTTACATTGTTTACTGAGCTTATCGGTGTGTCCATGTCTACATAGGTTACATTGTTTACTGTGCTTATCGGTGTGTCCATGTCTACATAGGTTACATTGTTTACTGTGCTTATCGGTGTGTCCATTTCTACATAGGTTAATGTGTTTACTGCGCTTATCATTGTGCCCAATTCCACAGATGTTACTTTCTTTATTTAGCTTATAGACATGTCCAAGTTTACATAATGTTACTTCGAAAAGTTAGCAGGCATTAGTATCACTTTAGAGCTGGCATGGATTTACTTAAAAACTGCCCAGAGAGGTGTCCAGATCTTCCTCCACAATTAACATTCTATTTGACTAATTTCTTACTTTGTATCATTGTAAAGCATAAATAAAAGTATACATTTATTGAAGGTTCAAGAATAAATTGAAATTATATCTTCGTTGAAGGTTCAAGAGTCAGCAAGATATTGCTATTACAAGTATACGGATGGACCTGGGTGCGCTAATTGACGTGCCCATGTCTATATAGGTTACATTGTTTACTGTGCTAATTAACCTGGCAAAGTCTGTATAGGTAACATTGTTTACTGCGCTAATTGACCTGGCAAAGTCTGCATAGGTTACATAGTTTACTGCGCTAATTGACCTGGCAAAGTCTGCATAGGTTACATAGTTTACTGCGCTAATTGACCTGGCAAAGTCTGCATAGGTTACATAGTTTACTGCGCTAATTGACCTGGCAAAGTCTGCATAGGTTACATAGTTTACTGTGCTAATTGACGTGCCCATGTCTACTTAGGTTACATTGTTTACTGTGCTAATTACATTTCGTTGAAGGTACAAGAGTCAGCCAGGTATTGCTACCACTGGTATACTGGTGGCCCTGTGTGTGCATGCGGTATAGCTATCAAAGCAGGAGCAGATGTCTTCATGATTAATCGGTGTAACACCACAACTGTACTTGATTTTACTCGGTGTGATGATGGTGGAATTCTGGATGTTGAACGGATTCACGACTACCACTACAAGGTTCTGCTTACGTTACATTCCAATTAGTTTTAGCATACATATGTTGTTATCCCAAATGCCGAATTGGATACGTGCGTCCATTCGCGAGTATCTATTCGGGTCATGCCGCTGGAGGTGTTTGACATTAGTAATTTCAGACACAGTAATAGTTCCGTGAAGTCTGCCAGGCACATTTAGGGTAAGCATAAAGTTTCGTTGGATATTTTATACTCATGCTCCACATTAATGTTTATGACATTATTCTCTACCCTTGAACGGGATATCTTTATAAATTTATACAATGGTTCACTGTTTGGTAAGAAATATTCATACATCGACTCACGAGTACAATTAACATCTATTTGGGAACACATGTATACATCCACATGTCACATTTGAAGGTAATAACGTATACATATCATTGTTCGCTCTTGCCTTTAAAGTTCGAACATCCGTTAAACTTGAGAAAGTTAGTCCACTAATGCAAACAAGCGTGTACGATGACATATATGCACAAAAACATCCTCAAACACAACATGCATTAATAAACTATAATATGCTAAAGTATCACGTTTTTGCTATGCAGGTCAGGACACCGATAGGAACAATAGTGGATATTGAACTTCATCGATGGGGGCCTACAATGAATATTGATATATACATGTCAGCAAAGGATATGGGCAATTCAGATGGACTGTGTGGGTACTTTGATGGTGATCCTACCAACGACTTCATTGGTAGAGATGGACAAACATCAAATGGAAACAATGATTATGTATTCTCCGACAGCTGGAGGTTTATATAACTTTTAAGTACTCATTGTCTCATAAATAGAGAATAGTTGGTTACTCTCCTATATACATTTTAATTTATTAGGCGAGTTGAACAATATACAAGGCAAGGCTCTGCTGAGTCTTGCATTTTTTCAGAGACCAGACTAATACATTTTAATTTATCACACAATAACCTATTCAAATGATTCTATGTATCCTACTTTGCCCTTCTGATAAAACAGTTTTAGAGAGGAAAGATTACCGAATATTCATGACCTGAATGTTATCAACCGTCTGCAAATAAATGACGTCACATCGATGACATCGCAAAGTTTATTAGGCAAAGCAATTTAGCACGTTAATTTTGCATGAAGATAGAATACATATGAATAGGTTATTGATCATATATGCAAAATACGCTAACGGGAGCATTAGCAGACAGCAGCACTTATTTTGTGTATAGCCTTATATGTGAGCAATAAGAAACGGTTTGCCCCTCCCATAATTACATCATAGCGTTGATCTTGTATCTCACCATCCACGGTGTGTGTGTGCGTGCGTGTGCGTGCGTGCGTGAATGCGTGCGTGTTTGTTTTTTAAATTTATCGTCGCTACAGGTTGGCCATACGAGCAACGCCTCCTGAATAAATTAGTCATTTTAGATTGTTGGATGATAGTGCAATAATACAGACAGAGACACATTCCAGAGTATCCTCTGGTTCGTTTACGTGCTCGGTGTAAAGCACCGATAGGAGATCTTGGCTTAATGGCAGATCTGAAAGACTGTTAAACTTTATTATGGCCAGACGGGCACTGTGAGGAGATATACTGACGCACCTCCGCTTAGTGCAACTTACTCCGCCCATATTACATCATGACTAATCAGTAGGCAAAGCTTCTAATATCCAATGTAGGCATGCAATCAATAAATACCATATTGGCTTCATCAAAACCAAATATCCCGATATGGAAATAATGTCGCCGTATTTAAAACGAAATAGAGGCGATTGGTTTACAAACTAGGGCGAAGTGTAAGTATATATTTTAACATAGTAATGTTTACATTGACATAGCAATTTAGGTAAATCACTGCATATTGCAATGTATTGCCCCTATGGCATCAATAAAACACAGTTCCCTCAAATAACTGTAATGTTTGTAAGTACAAAAATGTAGCATGAATATATTTAAGTACACGATCATGATTCTAGGCAGAGCATGCTTTGCCTGCTCATTTTCTAAATATAATAATAGCTTTTTGTAGATTTATTTTCAACTAGTTCTACAGTATTATACAGTAGTGCCTTAGTTCAATCCAATATATTAAATTTGGCCCAGTTAATTGTTAATGTAGATTATGACTATAACTTGGATTAACAATTATAACAAACTTATAATTATTATGATCATAGACTGTCCGATGAAGAGAATCTCTTCATAAATGAAAACCGTACAATGGAGCACTGGAATATGTCCAATGGAGGAACAGTTGGCCAACCTTGTAGCAGACCTACCTCAATTACGAGGAAGAAATGTAAGGTAGGAAAAAGGAGGAAACGTGCAGATAGTGCCTACACCAGGAAAGCAACGGAGCGATTGCAAAAATTAAATGCACAACAGAGCATCTCTCGCAAGAAGGTACAATTAATGAATTTATTGATTATATCATAAACAACCATAGTCCTGGACATGTCACATAACATTTGAATCTGAATTAGGTGCAGAATCTTTATAAAATATCGAACTCTCGTGACGGTATTATGTTCATGATCATGAGGAATGGAAAGGCATGCCGTGTGAGACCTCCATTGTACACTGGTTGTTTTTGTTTCGCAATAAGTTGCAGTTGTTGCTACGGCCAGTGAACTAGAATGTTTGCATCAGAGATAATCGAGATCCTATTATATACGTTGATACTGTCACTTGCGGCAACGGTAACAACACGTTTTTGAGCTGACAAATTTTGTATGCTTATTATATATTCTCATTGCCTAGCAATTTATACAAATGGTTCATACACACAACATGGGGTATATTGGTAAATCTATAAATACATACATTGTATCATGTATTGTTAATGCAGTTTGGCCTATCTGTAAAGTTCTAACTGTCTTGTTCGTCAATGTAGCAGAATTTGTAGAACTACAACACTGCAAATACAAGAAAAACAGAAACAACCAGTGTTAACATTCTATTGAAATAGTTTTAAGCAGTTCTTAAGAAATGTATTTGCAGATATACAGCATTTTCAAGTAACAAATCGTTTTGAAATATGCATTACAAGCCTTACTAATACATATATAGTTGTGAGAAACAGGTTAGGTACGGAAAGTGCCAGGATTTATCCATTCCCTGGTATAATACTTCCTTAAAGTTTACACTTTAATAAGTCTACTAATGATTTATCCTACATAGGTAAATGGGATGAGATTAATATCTTATTAGACTTCCGACAATGTCAATCACTAGATAGTACTACTAAACATGCATAACTATGGAGTCAAAGGTCAAACATTAAGATGGATTAAGAGTGTTCTAGATAATAGACTCCAGTCAATTGTCCTTAATGACATTAGTTCAGAAGCCATTCCTTCTAGAGTTTATAGAGTTGAACATATGCAGAAAGAGCACAATCACTGAAGACATGCTTGACCTTAGTCGCGAAATTAGGCGACACATGTTTAGGAGGGCAAACATGTGACCATAGATACAATAAATCTTGAAAAATCTATATGTAAACCCTAGAAAAACTGTTCACTACTCATGGTCAATATGGGGCCCATTAATAATCTATTGTTCTAGAGATTCATTAATTAACAAGTCATTTTCAAACTAAAGTTTCAATTTATATACATCACAGTTGGGCTAATATTTATTAATAATTTATTAAACATGAGCGTGGTGATAGAGCTTTGTGTTGGTTATTTGTTTTGGGTCAATATCTAGCACATTGAAGATGGCATAGCTCCTTAACAAAACTTATTTTTCATTACTTTCTAATATAATATATTTTATTCTTTGAACTTCTTTGCGGTTTGACGGGCAACATGTCTACATCTCCGCGAGGAGTTTGACATTAGAGGAAGATATGGATATATCAAATAAACATGATTAACGCCGACAAGGGAACTAACTCAGTATTATGTGACTACATGTACAATATAAGGACTCCATTGAGGCCATAATACAGTTATGCAATCTCCTGTGAATAGTTTGTTTGTTCGGGTTTTACTCCTGCGTCAGCACCATTTTGGGCATATCGCCGGTGGGAAGTTTACCTAACAACACCTAACCTGGACAGGCACCAGCGGTTAACCAGTACTGTGTACACCAACCTCCGTAAGAAACATGCATCTCTTCTATTTATTTTATGATTTCCAATGAATGTGGCTAATGTAATATTTATTATCCAATGTTTTAATTTAACTGTACTGTCGAGAGTCCCATTCCTCTACAACACACAACCACTTACGTTAGTGCAAATGTTCGCAGCTAAGTAAAAAAGTACATCCACCGACGGAAGAAAATGAAAACCAAGCAGTCACAGAGAAAATGACATATTCCGATGTTCAAAACAGTGTAAGATGAAAACAATCATTTATTGGAAAACATATAATTATAATATTATCATAATGTTATACTACCCCGCAGAGAAACACAGAGGGATTTAACATGACAGAAACTGAAGCCATGGCGTTTTGCAACAACTCGATTTATCAGTCGCCAGCACTTCGAGAATTCTCGGACAAACTCATTGGTGACGATCCAGCGCAGGTTATAACCAACTGTGT
Organism: Archivesica marissinica; assembly: GCA_014843695.1. Lineage (NCBI taxonomy): Eukaryota > Metazoa > Mollusca > Bivalvia > Venerida > Vesicomyidae > Archivesica > Archivesica marissinica. The sequence goes on along the minus strand of JABXNX010000123.1, from coordinate 83,253 downwards.
ATATGATATCACTGTACGTATGTTCGTATATATATATATATTAATATAACATTGCTTGCATAGCCCTATGATAGACAGGAAACTATATTAAGTTGAAAGCTAGACCATTGTGTTTTGAGCACTTGTTAATTTGTCAATTAAAACTCCAGACTGTTATGCCTAAGATAGCTCTTTCAACAGTAGTTAATGTAATTGATCTGGTATATATAGTGCAGTTTAACATAATTATATAGTCTTACAAATATGTTTCACCAATGCATGAACTTGATGATAAGGACAAGTCGGTGTCTATTATCACAACAGGAGATATCCCAGTCTAATTATTGTCTTCTTATTTTCACCATCATATTGTGTCTTGTATTCACATCCATTAAGTTATAACATTCATTACAGTAGCTAATTGAAATAACCAATGCTTTCAGAAAGGAAAGGATACCATCTGGGCAAAAGCGCATGTGAATGCCTTGAACAACATTGTCACGGCAGTACTCGAGCTGAATCCTGTATATTCGGCAAACCATACAGATATCATTAGTATATTCCTAGCCCAAACGTGCTTGGATAACTGTAGTGGAAATGGGGCATGTTCTGAAGCAGGTAACTCGATTATTTAGATATATGTACATGTATGGTACAATGTACACAGGTAGCCTCATTGTCTTACTGCCATAGCTCAACCCAGTTCATTTACATGAAATAAACTAGCAACAGTAACAGTAACTACACACAGCAATACTTTTGCATCATAGCAAGTCAATCAAATATATCTAGTTATACATTGAAATCAATATTATTCTACAAAAATGTTATGGGGTTAGTCTGCTAACGATATATTCTACAAAGCGCACAATAGTATGGGTAGGAACAGCTTCAAACAATATTCTTCATGTCAGTTTTCTAAATGAGCAAAGGATTTTGTATTCTTCGTTAGATTCAATATGAATAACATAGACTTTGATCTTATTATCACTCTATGTTCCTGTAGACGTTTGAGCTCTTCTGGTTTTCCATTTACTTTTAATCGTGTTCTTATATAATCAGAGTTTATAATTAGATAGGACAAATTCACTTTAGGTATCTGTACATGCAATGGAAACTACCGTGGACCCGACTGCGGTACTGACATACGAATTCCGCCCATTGTATACGATGTTGAAGGAGGCGGTATATGTAACCTAGCAGACGGAGACGACTGTAGATGTTTTGCTATACGAACAGATAATATATTTGAGGGATTCATGTACGATTTGAGTATCTTCAAGGTACGATGAAATCAATTATGACACATGTGTCGTTCGAATTATTGCATTTTTGATATGACGAAGTTACACAGAATGGTTATATAATGTGCCATAGTATTACGGAGAGAGCGATATATTCTACAAGTACAGCCTTCTGTAGTCATGCACAAATACGACAAGCAAACACTGACCCAAAACTACATTGGCTCGGCGGCCATCCCATATGCATTTTAAACACCTCTATAATCCAATAGAATCTCATTTTTTAATTAGAGTGACCCTTTGACCTCCGCCAATAAGATTATGTTTTGTCTCTATGTGTATGTTAGTAAGATTCGGTTAGCAGGATTACGCAAATAGTTAATGATTTTCAAGAAAGTTGGTAGAATGTTGGGCTCCATGTCAAGGACGAACTCATTAGAGATCTCGATCCACGATTCTTTCTGTAGTTTACGCATTATCCCCAGTGACCCTAATATCGGAGAGGTGATATGTGAGCGGTGATATCAGAATAACTCCACAACTGTCCATTGCAAAATAACGGTTAACGGTATACACAGGCTAACTGAGCGGAGGCACAAAGAGAGATAATAGTATGAAGTCACAGTTGCTTAAATGTTTCAATCAATATTTCTAATTCCTTTGATTTCTTGATTTTTGGAAGAGAAAGCAATGATACAGACAAAGACCCATTCCAGAGTCTTCTCTTGTTCTTTTACGTGCACAGTGTAAAGCACCGACATGAGACCTCGGTATAAAGCCCATCTGGAAGAGTGTTAATTGTAATTTGGTCAGACGGGTGATCGAACATGCTATCCCTGGATTACCAGCCCAGCGTGTTAACCACTGTACTACAGATATGTCTAATCTCGGTTTGCTCTTGTTTATTTATTGCAACAGATATATTTCAATGGGATACGTGTACACATTAGCACATCAAGATATACGGGAGAATACGAAGACATCTTTACTGGAGAGGTTTGTGCTCATCAAGACAGAAAGAGACGTTCAGATTCTGACGCAGATACGTTTATTTACGAGTACGATTTCGCTATAAGCAATGATGGGAATAATTTTGGAGACAACAATTCAGTGTATATCTTTGACACCACATGTCTACAGTTGATAGACTCTGGTCCACTTGCCTCCGTCGAGCTAAAGGTTAGAGTACACTAAATAAACGCAATTAATAATTTATGTAAACACATTTTATATATTTATTATGAGTAAATAGGGAATATTAGACTACAGTCTAATACATTTGATTTATTAGGTGAATTGGAGAAAATATACAAGTCGAAGCTCTTTATAGCCATGTATTGTTTCGGAGACGAGCCTATTAATGTATAGGTCAATAACCTACTATTCCTATTTATCTTCTGATAAGAAAGAAGTTTTAGAATGTATTAGAAAGGAAAGATTACCGAATATGCATGTGTGTGTTTTACGTTTATTTATCGTCGCTACCGGTTGCCCATATGAGTGACGCCTCCTGAATAGATTAGTCATTTTAGATTGTTTGGAGGGTTGTGCAATGATACAGACACAGCGACCCATTCCAGAGTCTCCTCTGGTTCTTTACGTGCTCGGTGTAAAGCATGTACATGAAGGTGTAATAACTGCATATAGGGGTGTGTATGTAGGTAGTCAGTATTTGACCGTTATGAAGGTAGGATAAAAAAAATTATTTCTTACATAGTCATTCTTGATTTAGCTGAATAAAAAATAGACAGGTCATGACACTGTCCCATTGCAGTGACATCACATTAGTGACAATAGTTTACTTCTACGATCACACGATAGCGATGTATTTTATAGATTGTCTGTGCTGGAATTAATTAATGCCAGGTTTAGTATTATGAATATCAAATATAAACAGAAGAATAATGAATATATCGCGGATACTTTTTGCTTCACTTAATCTAGAGTATAAGAATACTAATTTGTTTGTATAACATTTTGAGTTTGGATTAGTCATCAATAACGTAATTTAAAGGTTTGTGTTATTGCAATTGTTGTGTACTAAGTATAACACGATCAAGACTATGTCACACACGAACGGGGCAACAACTGGTTATGTCACATAAACGAACTGTTATTGTCAAACTGTTAACTGAACGTCACATTATTCCAGGCGGGATTCTGCTTTATTGACGCAAGCTGTGTTGGAAATGGGTCCATAGAACTTTCTTCCGATGGCTGCTATAAGTGTGATCCGAATATTGATCCATACAGTTGGACACAATGTACGTACAATAGAATATTAGTTGTGTATAATCCATACGACAGAGGTTTCTGTGGTATCTCCTTGAACTTTGCATTTTAGAAGTGCTTAATAATTAATTAATTCGAACAAGATGAGAACAGCGATACGTCATCGATGATGCAAGTCCTACTTTCAGTTTTGAGTTTGTTTTATCGCAAAAAAACATATTTTACCAATTGAAAATAAGTATAAAAAGTATAATGTTAGAATTGCAGCATTGCTACCCATACGTAACATTTTAATTTTTCAAATATAATTTATTTCATACCATGTAATGCTGCTTTAATAACTAGTAATAATGCGATCACATCACAAACTAATGAAACTGTAGTTTAAACTTATTACATAGATATATTTTTTTATATTAATATATTTAGTTCCTTATTACAATCTGATCGATTGAGGATGGCCGTTACGGTAACGAATGTTCAGAATTGTCACTCAACGCAGTTGTCTGTCTCATATGCCTGTTATGTATAGGATATAGTCCGAAAAGGATCCAATATGTAAAACATTGGATTGTGTGAGGCGCATAGCGCATAAGCTCATGTAGCTTTTGAATTCAATCCACTTGTCTTGATAGTTGTATTGTATGGATATTATAATTTATGTACATATGTTATATGTCATGTTTATTTTGATAAATAAAATATGTTTAAACCAATATTGTAAATATTGCATCTGTTTGGGCTTATATCATACTTAAAATACACATTTATATAAAAAGATCATACTAGTAATTAAAATTGTTAATTTGTACATGTACGCATTGTATTTAATATAATACTCTAGCTGTATGACATCAGGATAGTATTTTTTACATAATTATAACATGACCCAATATTCTACGAACGAATAAATGTTTGTGTTATTGTGTCAGCCTGGTAAAATTGAACAGCAATAAATTAGATCTGCTCTAGCCGTTGTTTATTGCAATTTAACAACGATAGATGTGTTCTTTGTTTACATGAACACACTATCAAGTCATGATAGAATTATTGTTAGAACTTATCCTCAAGTGCATTAATAATCTAACTGCAGATGAATGTGGCGGCATACCAAGCAATAACCAGGTATCAGCAGTGCCTATACCGATTGTCATAGGCTCTTTCCTGGGCTTCTTATTGTTGGCTGGTATCTTTGTCTACATGGCTTGTTGTAAAAGAAAGAAAAGGAAGAAGCACAACGAACATCCAGACACTCCTTTGGATACATTCCATGAGTGTGCTACAAACAATGCATACCACATAGCGGAACCTCTCCCTGACTACTGACAATGTCAACCATCGACAGTAATACAGACACGGTTTACGGTGGTCCGGCTTCACTCCCAGCAACAATAACTAAATATCGTCACATACACTAATCTACTAATGTCCGAATTCATCTCTACGCATTAATCCACTAACGTCAGAATACAATCCCGGTGTGCTAAAAACACAATCTACTAACGTCCGGATGCAATCCCTGAATATACTACAGACACAATCAACTAACGTCCGGATACAATCCTTGAATGTGCAGCAGACACAACCTACTAACGTCCGGATACAAGCACTGAATGTACTACAGACACAATCTACTAACGTCCGGACACAAGCCTTGAATGTGTTACAGACACAATCTACTAACGTCCGGATACAAGCCCTGAGTGTACTACAGACACAATCTACTAACGTCCGGATACAATCCCTGCATGTGTTACAGACACATTCTACTAACGTCCGGATACAATCCATGCATGTACTATAGACACAATCTACTAACGTCCGGATACAATCCCTGCATTAACCCTAGACACAATCTACTAACGTCCGGATACAATCCCTGAATGTACTACAGACACATTCTAGTAACGTCCGGATACAATCCCTGAATGGACTACATACACAATCTAATAACGTCCGGATACAATCCCTGCATGTACTACAGACACAATCTACTAACGTCCGGACACAATCCCTGAATGTACTACATACACAATCTACTAACGTCCGGATACAATCCCTGCATGTGTTACAGACACATTCTACTAACGTCCGGATACAATCCCTGCATGTACTATAGACACAATCTACTAACGTCCGGATACAATCCCTGCATTAACCCTAGACACAATCTACTAACGTCCGGATACAATCCCTGAATGTACTACAGACACATTCAAGTAACGTCCGGATACAATCCCTGAATGGACTACATACACAATCTAATAACGTCCGGATACAATCCCTGCATGTACTACAGACACAATCTACTAACGTCCGGATACAATCCCTGAATGTACTACATACACAATCTACTAACGTCCGGATACAATCCCTGCATGTACTGCAGACACAATCTACTAACATCTGGATACAATCCCTGTATGTACTATAGACACAATCTACTAACGTCCAGATACAATCCCTGAGTGTGCTACAGACAAAATCTACTAACGTCCGGATGCAATCCCTGAATGTACTATAGACACAATCTACTAACGTCAGGATACAATCCCTGCATTAACCCTAGACACAATCTACTAACGTCCGGATACAATCCCTGAATGTACTACAGACACATTCTAGTAACGTCCGGATACAATCCCTGAATGGACTACATACACAATCTAATAACGTCCGGATACAATCACTGCATGTACTACAGACACAATCTACTAACGTCCGTATACAATCCCTGAATGTACTACATACACAATCTACAAACGTCCGGATACAATCCCTGCATGTACTGCAGAAACAATCTACTAACATCTGGATACAATCCCTGACTGTACTATAGACACAATCTACTAACGTCCAGATACAATCCCTGAGTGTGCTACAGACACAATCTACTAACGTCCGGATGCAATCCCTGAATGTACTATAGACAAAATCTACTAACGTCCGGATACAATCCCTGCATTAACCCTAGACACAATCTATTAACGTCCGGATACAATCCCTGAATGTACTACAGACACATTCTAGTAACGTCCGAATACAATCCCTGAATGGACTACATACACAATCTAATAACGTCCGGATACAATCCCTGCATGTACTACAGACACAATCTACTAACGTCCGGATACAATCCCTGAATGTACTACATACACAATCTACTAACGTCCGGATACAATCCCTGCATGTACTGCAGACACAATCTACTAACATCTGGATACAATCCCTGTATGTACTATAGACACAATCTACTAACGTCCAGATACAATCCCTGAGTGTGCTACAGACAAAATCTACTAACGTCCGGATGCAATCCCTGAATGTACTATAGACACAATCTACTAACGTCAGGATACAATCCCTGCATTAACCCTAGACACAATCTACTAACGTCCGGATACAATCCCTGAATGTACTACAGACACATTCTAGTAACGTCCGGATACAATCCCTGAATGGACTACATACACAATCTAATAACGTCCGGATACAATCACTGCATGTACTACAGACACAATCTACTAACGTCCGTATACAATCCCTGAATGTACTACATACACAATCTACAAACGTCCGGATACAATCCCTGCATGTACTGCAGAAACAATCTACTAACATCTGGATACAATCCCTGACTGTACTATAGACACAATCTACTAACGTCCAGATACAATCCCTGAGTGTGCTACAGACACAATCTACTAACGCCCGGATGCAATCCATGAATGTACTATAGACAAAATCTACTAACGTCCGGATACAATCCCTGCATTAACCCTAGACACAATCTATTAACGTCCGGATACAATCCCTGAATGTACTACAGACACATTCTAGTAACGTCCGAATACAATCCCTGAATGGACTACATACACAATCTAATAACGTCCGGATACAATCCCTGCATGTACTACAGACACAATCTACTAACGTCCGGATACAATCCCTGAATGTACTACATACACAATCTACTAACGTCCGGATACAATCCCTGCATGTACTGCAGACACAATCTACTAACATCTGGATACAATCCATGAATGTACTATAGACACAATCTACTAACGTCCAGATACAATCCCTGATTGTGCTACAGACACAATCTACTAACATCCGGATGCAATCCCTGAATGTACTACAGACACAATCTACTAACGTCTAGATGTAATCCCCTGAATGTATTGCAGACACAATCTACTAACGTCCGGATACAATCCCTGCATGTGCTGCAGACACAATCTACTAATGTCCGGATTCAATCCCTGCATGTGCTGCAGACACAATCTACTAACGTCCGGATGCAATCCCTGCATGTGCTGCAGACACAATCTACTAACGTCCGGATATAATCCCTGAAGGTACTACAGACACAATCTACTAATGTCCGGATACAATCCCTGCATGTACTACAGACACAATCTACTAATGTCCGGATACAATTCCTGCATGTACTTCAGACACAATCTACTAACGTCCGGATACAATCCCTGCATGTGTTGCAGACACAATCTACTAACGTTCGGATACAATCCCTGCATGTACTATAGACACAATCTACTAACCTCCGGATACAATGCCTGCATGTACTATAGACACAATCTACTAACGTCCGGATACAATCCCTGCATGTACTATAGACACAATCTACTAACGTCCGGATACAATCCCTGCATGTGCTGCAGACACAATCTACTAACGTTCGGATGCAATCGCTGCATGTGCTGCAGACACAATCTACTAACGTCCGGATATAATCCCTGAATGTACTACATACACAATCTACTAATGTCCGGATACAATCACTGCATGTACTACAGACACAATCTAATAACGTCCGGATACAATCCCTGCATGTGCTGCAGACACAATCTACTAATGTCCGGATACAATCCCTGCATGTACTACAGACAAAATCTACTAACGTCCGGATACAATCCCTGCATGGGCTGCAGACACAATCTACTAACGTCCGGATGCAATCCCTGCATGTGATGCAGACACAATCTACTAACGTCCGGATACAATCCCTGCATTTACTACAGACACAATCTACTAACGTGCGGATACAATCCCTGCATGTACTACAGACACAATCTACTAACGTCCGGATACAATCCCTGCATGTGCTGCAGACACAATCTACTAACGTCCGGATGCAATCCCTGCATGTGATGCAGACATAATCTACTAAAGTCCGGATACAATCCCTGCATTTACTACAGACACAATCTACTAACGTTCGGATACAATCCCTGAATGTACTACATACACAGTCTACTATCCTCCCGATACAAGCCTTGAATGTGTTACAGACACAATCTACTAACGTCCGGATACAATTCCTGAATGTACTACAGACACAATCTACTAACGTCCGGATACAATCCCTGAATGTACTACAGATACAATCTACTAACGTCCGGATTTAATCCCTGAGTGTGCTACAGACACAATCTACTAACCTCCGGATGTAATCCCTGCATGTGCTGCAGACACAATCTACTAACGTCCGGATGCAATCCCTGCATGTGCTAAATACACCATCTACTAACGTCCGGATACAATCCCTGCATGTGCTGCAGACACAATACACTAACGTCCGGATACAATCCCTGAATGTACTACAGACACAATCTAGTAACGTCCGGATACAATCCCTGCATGTACTATAGACATAATCTACTAACGTCCGTATACAATCCCTGCATGTACTATAGACACAATCTACTAACGTCCGGATACAATCCCTGCATGCACTACAGACACAATCTACTAACGTCCGGATACAATCCCTGCATGTACTATAGACACAATCTACTAACGTCAGGATACAATCCCTGCATTAACCCTAGACACAATCTACTAACGTCCGGATACAATCCCTGAATGTACTACAGACACATTCTAGTAACGTCCGGATACAATCCCTGAATGGACTACATACACAATATAATAACGTCCGGATACAATCACTGCATGTACTACAGACACAATCTACTAACGTCCGGATACAATCCCTGAATGTACTACATACACAATCTACTAACGTCCGGATACAATCCCTGCATGTACTGCATACACAATCTACTAACATCTGGATACAATCCCTGACTGTACTATAGACACAATCTACTAACGCCAGATACAATCCCTGAGTGTGCTACAGACACAATCTACTAACGTCCGGATGCAATCCCTGAATGTACTATATACAAAATCTACTAACCTCCGGATACAATGCCTGCATGTACTATAGACACAATCTACTAACGTCCGGATACAATCCCTGCATGTACTATAGACACAATCTACTAACGTCCGGATACAATCCCTGCATGTGCTGCAGACACAATCTACTAACGTTCGGATGCAATCGCTGCATGTGCTGCAGACACAATCTACTAACGTCCGGATATAATCCCTGAATGTACTACATACACAATCTACTAATGTCCGGATACAATCACTGCATGTACTACAGACACAATCTAATAACGTCCGGATACAATCCCTGCATGTGCTGCAGACACAATCTACTAATGTCCGGATACAATCCCTGCATGTACTACAGACACAATCTACTAACGTCCGGATACAATCAACGGATGTGCTGCAGACACAATCTACTAACGTCCGGATGCAATCCCTGCATGTGATGCAGACACAATCTACTAACGTCCGGATACAATCCCTGCATGTACTACAGACACAATCTACTAACGTCCGGATACAATCCCTGCATGTACTACAGACACAATCTACTAACGTCCGGATACAATCCCTGCATGTACTGCAGACACAATCTACTAACGTCCGGATGCAATCCCTGCATGTGATGCAGACACAATCTACTAACGTCCGGATACAATCCCTGCATTTACTACAGACACAATCTACTAACGTTCGGATACAATCCCTGAATGTACTACATTGAATGTGTTACAGACACAATCTACTAACGTCCGGATACAATCCCTGAATGTACTACAGACACAATCTACTAACGTCCGGATACAATCCCTGAATGTACTACAGATACAATCTACTAACGTTCGGATCAATCCCTGATGTGCTACAGACACAATCTACTAACCTCCGGATGTAATCCCTGCATGTGCTGCAGACACAATCTACTAACGTCCGGATGCAATCCCTGCATGTGCTAAAGACACAATCTACTAACGTCCGGATACAATCCCTGCATGTGCTGCAGACACAATCTACTAACGTCCGGATACAATCCCTGAATGTACTACAGACACAATCTACTAACGTCCGGATACAATCCCTGCATGTACTATAGACACAATCTACTAACGTCCGTATACAATCCCTGCATGTACTATAGACACAATCTACTAACGTCCGGATACAATCCCTGCATGTACTACAGACACAATCTACTAACGTCCGGATACAATCCCTGCATGTACTATAGACACAATCTACTAACGTCAGGATACAATCCCTGCATTAACCCTAGACACAATCTACTAACGTCCGGATACAATCCCTGAATGTACTACAGACACATTCTAGTAACGTCCGGATACAATCCCTGAATGGACTACATACACAATATAATAACGTCCGGATACAATCACTGCATGTACTACAGACACAATCTACTAACGTCCGGATACAATCCCTGAATGTACTACATACACAATCTACTAACGTCCGGATACAATCCCTGCATGTACTGCATACACAATCTACTAACATCTGGATACAATCCCTGACTGTACTATAGACACAATCTACTAACGCCAGATACAATCCCTGAGTGTGCTACAGACACAATCTACTAACGTCCGGATGCAATCCCTGAATGTACTATAGACAAAATCTACTAACGTCCGGATACAATCCCTGCATTAACCCTAGACACAATCTATTAACGTCCGGATACAATCCCTGAATGTACTACAGACACATTCTAGTAACGTCCGGATACAATCCCTGAATGGACTACATACACAATCTAATAACGTCCGGATACAATCCCTGCATGTACTACAGACACAATCTACTAACGTCCGGATACAATCCCTGAATGTACTACATACACAATCTACTAACGTCCGGATACAATCCCTGCATGTACTGCATACACAATCTACTAACATCTGGATACAATCCCTGACTGTACTATAGACACAATCTACTAACGCCAGATACAATCCCTGAGTGTGCTACAGACACAATCTACTAACGTCCGGATGCAATCCCTGAATGTACTATAGACAAAATCTACTAACGTCCGGATACAATCCCTGCATTAACCCTAGACACAATCTATTAACGTCCGGATACAATCCCTGAATGTACTACAGACACATTCTAGTAACGTCCGGATACAATCCCTGAATGGACTACATACGCAATCTAATAACGTCCGGATACAATCCCTGCATGTACTACAGACACAATCTACTAACGTCCGGATACAATCCCTGAATGTACTACATACACAATCTACTAACGTCCGGATACAATCCCTGCATGTACTGCAGACACAATCTACTAACATCTGGATACAATCCCTGAATGTACTATAGACACAATCTACTAACGTCCAGATACAATCCCTGATTGTGCTATAGACACAATCTACTAACATCCGGATGCAATCCCTGAATGTACTACAGACACAATCTACTAACGTCCGGATGCAATCCCTGCATGTGCTGCAGACACAATCTACAAATGTCCGGATTCAATCCCTGCATGTGCTGCAGACACAATCTACTAACGTCCGGATGCAATCCCTGCATGTGCTGCATACACAATCTACTAACGTCCGGATATAATCCCTGAATGTACTACAGACACAATCTACTAATGTCCGGATACAATCCCTGCATGTACTACAGACACAATCTACTAACGTCCGGATACAATTCCTGCATGTACTTCAGACACAATCTACTAACGTCCGGATACAATCCCTGCATGTGTTGCAGACACAATATACTAACGTTCGGATACAATCCCTGCATGTACTATAGACACAATCTACTAACCTCCGGATACAATGCCTGCATGTACTATAGACACAATCTACTAATGTCCGGATACCATCCCTGAATGTGCTGCAGACACAATATACTAACGTCCGGATACAATCCCTGCATGTGCTACATAAACAATCTACTAACGTCCGGATACAATCCCTGCATGTACTATAGACACAATCTACTAACGTCCGGATACAATCCCTGCATGTGCTGCAGACACAATCTACTAACGTTCGGATGCAATCGCTGCATGTGCTGCAGACACAATCTACTAACGTCCGGATATAATCCCTGAATGTACTACAGACACAATCTACTAATGTCCGGATACAATCCCTGCATGTACTACAGACACAATCTACTAACGTCCGGATACAATCCCTGCATGTGCTACAGACACAATCTACTAACGTCCGGATACAATCCCTGCATGTACTACAGACACAATCTACTAACGTCCGGATACAATCCCTGCATGTGCTGCAGACACAATCTACTAACGTCCGGATACAATCCCTGCATGTGCTACAGACACAATCTACTAACGTCCGGATACAATCCCTGCATGTACTACAGACACAATCTACTAACGTCCGGATACAATCCCTGCATGTACTACAGACACAATCTACTAACGTCCGGATACAATCCCTGCATGTGCTGCAGACACAATCTACTAACGTCCGGATGCAATCCCTGCATGTGCTGCAGACACAATCTACTAACGTCCGGATACAATCCCTGCATTTACTACAGACACAATCTACTAACGTTCGGATACAATCCCTGAATGTACTACATACACAGTCTACTATCGTCCCGATACAAGCCTTGAATGTGTTACAGACACAATCTACTAACGTCCGGATACAATTCCTGAATGTACTACAGACACAATCTACTAACGTCCGGATACAATCCCTGAATGTACTACAGACACAATCTACTAACGTCCGGATACAATCCCTGAGTGTGCTACAGACACAATCTACTAACCTCCGGATGTAATCCCTGCATGTGCTGCAGACACAATCTACTAACGTCCGGATGCAATCCCTGCATGTGCTACATACACCATCTACTAACGTCCGGATACAATCCCTGCATGTGCTGCAGACACAATATACTAACGTCCGGATACAATCCCTGAATGTACTACAGACACAATCTAGTAACTTCCGGATACAATCCCGGCCTGTACTATAGACATAATCTACTAACGTCCGTATACAATCCCTGCATGTACTATAGACACAATCTACTAACGTCCGGATACAATCCCTGCATGCACTACAGACACAATCTACTAACGTCCGGATACAATCCCTGCATGTACTATATACACAATCTACTAACGTCCGGATACAATCCCTGCATGTGCTGCAGACACAATCTACTAACGTCCGGATACAATCCCTGAATGTACTACAGACACAATCTACTAACGTCCGGATGCAATCCCTGCATGTGCTGCAGACAAGTTCTGCGATTTCCTATCATAGGGGATGGTTTTACTGAATGATCATTGTGTGACAGGAAATACTAACACATTACGTAGTGTATTCGGACTGTTGAATATTCCTGTTATTCTCATAAACAAGCACACTTTCCTCCCACCTGGTTTCACAATCAGTATTATTCTCATGTTCCTCACTTGTAGAACAACATTGTGTGATGGACGTAAAAACAGATAAAGTGTCATATTATGAACATCGAATAATAACTTATTCCTAGGACAAGCTCTTCATTTATATTACAATAGTAAAGAAAAAATACTTCTAAAGTGAATGCTATTGGCTGCTTGGAACAAAACTGTGTGATGGACGTGAACAACAGATACAGTGTTATATTATGAAAAGGTAATAATAGCTTATTCCTAGGACGAGCTCTGCATTTACATTACACAATTTATTGTACCAGAAACAAGAAAGAATACGTTTAAAGTGAATGTCATTGGCTTCTTAGAACAAAACTGTGTGATGGACGTGAAAAACGTGATAAAGTGTTATACTATGAAAAGGTAATAATAGTTTATTCCTAGAACAAGCCCTTCATTTACATTACAAAAAATATTGTAAAGAAAGAATGCTTTTAGGGTGAATGCAATTGGCTGCTTGGAACAAAACTGTGTGATGGACGTTAAAAATGTGATAAAAGTGTTATATTATGAAAATCGAATAATAGCTTATTCCTAGAACAAGCCCTTAAGATCAGAAATTAATAAATTGATTGGAACTGGGATTAAATGGAAACTGTTGTCATACATAATGAAGTAGTTAACTATATTTTTCGAAATGCCGCTAATTTTGTGTGTGTCTTGATAGGTCTCTTATTTTTAATTATTAATTTTAATATACAATGTAATGTGCTTCTACTAACAATATATCGCCGTACGTGGAAATAGCTAACCGTTAATCTTCATTGGGGAGTTTATGTGTGAGCTAGCTCAGTCGGTAAAGTGTTTGCCCTGTAAGCGAAGGTCCCGGGTTCGAACATAGGGTTAGCTACATATGTTTGCTCAATCTGCTTTATTCATTTGCTTTTAATTTTTTATAATAAACATATTATATGAAAAATTAATCTCGCAAAACAAGTTTGTGATACTATGTTCACTATAAAATAAACATATTTTACTTCTTTTAATACATCTAGTTTCTATTATCTGAAACTCAGCATTGTGCAAACCCCTGTTCCTAGGCTACTCAACATTGTGCAAACCCCTTGTTCCTAGGCTACTCAACATTGTGCAAACCCTTGTTCCTAGACTACTCAACAGTGAGCAAATCCCTTGTTCCTAGGCTACTCAACATTGTGCAAACCCTGTTCCTAGGCTACTCACATTGTGCAACCCTCGTTCCTAGGCTACTCAACATGTGCAAACCCCTGTTCTAGGCTACTCAACATTGTGCAAACCCCTGTTCCTAGGCTACTCAACATTGTGCAAACCCCTGTTCCTAGGCTACTCAACATTGTGCAAACCCCTGTTCCTAGGCTACTCAACATTGTGCAAACCCCTGTTCCTAGGCTACTCAACATTGTGCAAACCCCTGTTCCTAGGCTACTCAACATTGTGCAAACCCCTGTTCCTAGGCTACTCAACATTGTGCAAACCCCTGTTCCTAGGCTACTCAACATTGTGCAAACCCCTGTTCCTAGGCTACTCAACATTGTGCAAACCCCTGTTCCTAGGCTACTCAACATTGTGCAAACCCCTGTTCCTAGGCTACTCAACATTGTGCAAACCCCTGTTCCTAGGCTACTCAACATTGTGCAAACCCCTGTTCCTAGGCTACTCAACATTGTGCAAACCCCTGTTCCTAGGCTACTCAACATTGTGCAAACCCCTGTTCCTAGGCTACTCAACATTGTGCAAACCCCTGTTCCTAGGCTACTCAACATTGTGCAAACCCCTGTTCCTAGGCTACTCAACATTGTGCAAACCCCTGTTCCTAGGCTACTCAACATTGTGCAACCCCTTGTTCCTAGGCTACTCAACATTGTGCAATCCCCTGTTCCTAGGCTACTCAACATTGTGCAACCCTGTTCCTAGGCTACTCAACATTGTGCAAACCCCTGTTCCTAGGCTACTCAACATTGTGCAAACCCCTGTTCCTAGGCTACTCAACATTGTGTAAACCCCTTGTTCCTAGGCTACTCAACATTGTGCAAACCCCTGTTCCTAGGCTACTCAACATTGTGCAACCCCTTGTTCCTAGGCTACTCAACATTGTGCAAACCCCTGTTCCTAGGCTACTCAACATTGTGCAAACCCCTGTTCCTAGGCTACTCAACATTGTGCAAACCCCTGTTCCTAGGATACTCAACATTGTGTAAACCCCTTGTTCCTAGGCTACTCAACATTGTGCAAACCCCTGTTCCTAGGCTACTCAACATTGTGCAAACCCCTGTTCCTAGGCTACTCAACATTGTGCAAACCCTTGTTCCTAGGCTACTCAACATTGTGCAAACCCCTGTTCCTAGGCTACTCAACATTGTGCAAACCCCTGTTCCTAGGCTACTCAACATTGTGCAAACCCTTGGTCCTAGACTACTCAACATTGTGCAACCCTTTGTTCCTAGGCTACTCAACATTGTGCAAACCCCTGTTCCTAGGCTACTGAACATTGTGCAAACCCTTGTTCCTAGACTACTCAACATTGTGCAATCCCATTACTCCTAGGCTACTCAACATTGTGCAAACCCCTGTTCCTAGGCTACTCAACATTGTGCAAACCCATGTTCCTAGGCTACCCAACATTGTGCAAACACCTTGTTCCTAGGCTACTCAACATTGTGCAATCCACATGTTCCTAGGCTACTCAACATTGTGCAAATCCCTGTTCCTAGGCTGCTCAACATTGTGCAAACCCCTGTTCCTAGACTACTCAACATTGTGCAAACCCCTGTTCTCTGACGACTTGATGCTCTGCATCAACATTTTACTTATAGTAATGCCACCATGTGGGCGAGCGTAATGCAAACTACCACGACAACCGACAAGACTCAACCCCTGCCCGACACCGGAACAAGTTGTATGTGTTTGTTTTCCGGGATTACAGTCATACAAACAGCTTAGATGATAGTGTGCCTCTCTGGGAGAACATAGCACCCCCCCCACGACAACCGACACAACTCATCACCGTCACACACGGAACAATTTTGGTTTATTTGTTTGTTTGTTTGTTTGTTTTCGGGGATTAAAGTCATACAAACAACTTAGATGATATGGCGACTCTCCGGTGTGTATGGGTGGAGGAACACTCCAAGTCCACCCTTCGAGCTGTATTTCAGACACGGACGGATACTAGGGTAGAACAACCGACATTTCACAAGCCAGTAGGATTCGAACCTACAGCTGATAGGGTCAAGTGTTTTGAAATCAAGGACGTAAACCAAGGATGCCTCGTATACTATAACTGTATATAAAACAAGGGTTAGTAAAGTAACATGAACGCGATTCTAGTTGTGCAGACAGAAAGAACTTTAGAAATGCTGTATAATATATGAAACTTATTATATGCAAAATGTCAAATCAATAAATGAAAGTTCAGCATTATGACAGTGTGATATATACAGTACAGTTAAAGAGTTCTAAACATCCGTTCACCGAAAGTACGACTTTCCGAGTCGATCGGTCACGCACTCGGAACGCATCGTCCGCACTTATTTACATTCGGAATGCATCGTCCACATGTGTCCCACGTTGTCTTTTTTAATTAAATTACTTGATATGTTGATTCATACCTCTGTTAGCTAAGTCTTTTAGGGACATTTCTACATAGAGGAAGATAGATGGATAGTCTTTCATGTTCAAAATATATACATTCTTTTCTACAACCTCTGTTGTTTCACGTATGCGCGCTGTGCGTGTTTACATTTCGTGTGTAAATAAACAAATACGACGGTTTAGATTCACACACACGCACGCACGCACGCACGCACGCACGCACGCACGCACGCACGCACGCACGCACGCACGCACGCACGCACGCACGCACGCACGCACGCACGCACGCACGCACGCACACACACACACACACACACACCCCGATGTAATGCTACTTTAAAGCGTTCCAAACATACGTTCATTCATATGCTGCCGAATTTGAACAGATGTATGTTCGAACTGCGCATTTGCATTTCCAAACAGAGTCATGACATTTAACTCCAGCACTCTGAAACAGATGTACGCATAAATAAAGAAAAATTGAACATTTCGTACATTGAAATTGTGAATTGGATCTTTAAATTATAGCACGACCCGCCCCGGACATACAACGTACTACATGCAAACATTAAAGCACCATCGAAAGGTCGGGTCATATAAGTGTATTGCATAACGTCACTGACTCTATGCTAGTTATAACCGAGGGTGTAGATGCATTACATAACGTCAATGACTCTATGCTAAATATAACCGATGTTTAGATGTACATGTATTACATAACGTCACCGACTCTATGCTAGCTATAACCGAGGGTGTAGATGTATTACATAACGTCACCGACTCTATGCTAGCTATAAAGAGGTTAGATGTATTACATAACGTCACCGACTCTATGCTAGTTATAACCGATGGGTTAGATGTACTACATAATGTCAACGCCTCTATGCTAGTTATAACGGAGGGTTAGATGTATTACATAACGTCACCGACTCTATGCTAGCAATAACCGAGGGTTAGATGTATTACATAACGTCACCGACTCTATGCTGGTTATAACCGATGGGTTAGATGTACTACATAACGTCAACGCCTCTATGCTAGTTATAACCGAGGGTTAGATGTATTACATAACGTCAACGCCTCTATGCTAGCAATAACCGATGGTTATATGTATTACATAACGACCATGACTCTATGCTAGTTATAACCGATGGGTTAGATGTATTACATAACGACAATGACTCTATGCTAGTTATAACCGATGGGTTAGATGTATTACATAACGTCACCCTGGGTCCATGCTGCTTCCAATTCAGTAGTGGGGCGACCATCCCCTACCCAGCGGGTCCTCAGGTGGCGGATAGGGGAACATCCCTCATATATGGGGGTTAGCTATGAATCAAATAAGCAGTCCCGGACCATATGGCGGTGTACCTACCAGGACGGGGGCAGGATAGCACATGGCAAAGCTACTCCTATTAAATACTCCACGTGTCCCACAACGAGTGCATCAGGCGAATATATGGACCGCCTTAAAAGTCCCTGCCTAAGGGTGAGGTAACCCCAACAGAAACCTCGAATGCTGAAGCCGGAAGTATTGGGCCACACGGCGCATTCTAATAAACCACGGTACTACGCATAAACGCAAAATGTATCGCAATGACATAACGTCACCGACTCTATGCTAGCTATAACCGATGGCTTAGATGTATTACATAACGTCAACGCCTCTATGCTAGCAATAACCGATGGTGTAGATGTATTACATAACGTCACCGACTCTATGCTAGCTATAACCGATGGGTTAGATGTATTACATAACGTCAACGCCTCTATGCTAGCAATAACCGATGGTGTAGATGTATTACATAACGTCACCGACTCTATGCTAGCTATAACCGATGGGTTAGATGTATTACATAATGTCAATGACTCTATGCTAGCTATAACCGATGGGTTAGATGTTATTACATAACGTCAACGACTCTATGCTAGCCATAACCGATGGGTGTAGATGTATTACATAACGTCAACGCCTCTATGCTAGCAATAACCGATGGTGTAGATGTATTACATAACGTCACCGACTCTATGCTAGCTATAACCGATGGGTTAGATGTATTACATAACGTCAACGCCTCTATGCTAGCAATAACCGATGGTGTAGATGTATTACATAACGTCACCGACTCTATGCTAGCTATAACCGATGGGTTAGATGTATTACATAACGACACCGACTCTATGCTAGCTATAACCGATGGGTTAGATATTACATAACGTCACCGACTCTATGCTAGCTATAACCGATGGGTTAGATGTATTACATAACGTCACCGACTCTATGCTAGCTATAACCGATGGGTTAGATGTATTACATAACGTCAACGCCTCTATGCTAGCAATAACCGATGGTGTAGATGTATTACATAACGTCACCGACTCTATGCTAGCTATAACCGATGGGTTAGATGTATTACATAACGACACCGACTCTATGCTAGCAATAACCAATGGGTTAGATGTATTACATAATGTCACCGACTCTATGCTAGTTATAACCATGGGTTAGATGTATAGCATAACTCCAATGATTATATACTAGTTATAACCGAGGGTTAGATGTATAGCATACCTCCAATGACTATTTGCTAGTTATAACCGAGGGTTATGCGTTTTACATATCGCCAACGACTCTATGCTAGTTATAACCGAGGGTTAAATGTATTAAATAATGCCAATGACTATATGCTAGCAACGAGGTTTAGATTTCTACATAACGCCTACGTGTCTATTCTAGCCATGACAGAGGGTTAGATCCCGACTGTGGTGCCACAGTAGTGAGTACTGCGATTTTGATATGTTCAGTCATTTTACTGCTGGCCCTGTCACAGCATAACATAGTTAAGCTATAATGTTTACACTGTATCTGGGCTGATACCTGGATCCACAGTCCGTGTTAACTAAATGAATGTATTTATGTATGGTTATATATAATGAAAAGTGATTTAAAATCACCACGAGTGTAAGATACTTTTTATCACATTAATAACCATAAATGTGAAGAAATGAAACATTTCCGTTGGCAAGGCTATTTTTGAATCTTATTACACTAAGCTGTATCCGGATAGTGGCGTCCGTGGTCCAGTGGCAGAGCGTCGGATTTGGAATCGAACGGTCCCGGGTTCGATACTCTGTCAGGCCACGTATGTAGTGTCATTGAGCAAGGCACCTCACACACATTGCCTAGTACTGGTTAATCGCTTAGGTCGGCTAAGCCTGCCCAGGAAAACATGTCTAAGTCCCTGCGAGATGTTTGACATTAAAGGAACATACATACATACATACATACATGCCGTAGTAAATAGTCCCTCATAACCAAACAACTGCACGAAAATAATAGACACAATATCGTTATCTATAATTACTGTATTCAGGTAGTGTAGCATTTTATTGATCTAAGCAGTTGATGTTCAACAATTAAGGCATGAACACAAATAACAGGTATATGTCAAATGTCTATTGCAAGCTGTCAATGTCATGCCGCGACCACAGGCACTAGACACACACAAAATCAGCTGTAAATCAATATTTGTGTTCCATTTTTTGTTATTGTTCCTGCGATATGTCCGTTTCTGAAATGGTAATAGTCTTGCAAAATATAATATTCGCTAACAGTTTGTGCATCAGCTCACCTTCATCGTCGCTCATCACTGCCTGATAACTCTACTTTCTATTTAGTGTTTATCCAGCCAGACGACAATTTAAACGGTAGACGTAAGAAGTTCTGAACTGTGCGAATTACAAATGCTAGGCTTATCACAACTAATATTTAATTAATTCTAAATGGCTGTGACCTAATATAGATCGATATTACAGTATTTTTTAAGATTTAACTATCAAAGTAGCATTAACGAGTTAATGTGTCAAAGATAGAGAATGCTAAAGTATTTCGCCAGGCAATCTCATAGTTGCCGTGGTCCAACAACCAATCAGATGTCGACGTTTTAATACAGGACTCGTAAATCCCAAATTGGTCCTGTTAGCTCCAAATTGACCGAATCCAAATCTACAGACACAGTGACCTAATTTGAGCAATCCTGCAAAGGGATCACAGAATGGTCATGGCTATGAAGTTTCATGATTATTGGACCGGTCAAGGATGAGATGTCGTTTGAAGCAAAATGTTGACGATCCAGGAAGATAGGACGATCGCAAAAACTCAGTTAATGCCGCACGATCCCGGGAGATAGGACGATCACAAAAACTCAGTTAATGCTGCACGATCCCGGGAGATAGGACGATCACAAACACTCAGTTAATGCCGCACGATCCCGGGAGATAGGACGGTCATATAAACTCAGTTAATGCTGCACGATCCCGGGAGATAGGACGATCACAAACACTCAGTTAATGCCGCACGATCCCGGAGATAGGACGATCATATAAACTCAGTTAATGCTGCACGATCCCGGGAGATAGGACGATCGCAAACACTCAGTTAATGCCGCACGATCCCGGGAGATAGGACGATCATAAAAACTCAGTTAATGCTGCACGATCCCGGGAGGTAGGACGGTCATAAAAACTCTTAAACTTTATTTATGTTCAAGTTTTAACAACTTATATTAATCACTCTCGTTGGCGCGGATGGAAGCGTAAATGTGGTCATTCACAACAACTCAGTTAATGCCGCACAATCCCAGCACTTTGTATTCAAGTGAGCTAAAAAAAATACACACGTAATAAAACCTTGCACATGCTTATTTATACATGTATGTGAAATTAATAAATGTGCATGTATGTGAAATTAATAAATGTGCAATAACATGTTTATTTGAATCGTGAAAACATTAGCAATGCACAACTGACGTCTTACTTTCTAGTTAGTCTGCATACACTGTAGTACTTTTATTTATCTAAAAATACAAATCATTCATCGCGATAACGCACTCCAATGCGACAGTTAATGGACATAAAGCTGGGTCACATCCTTCCAGCTGACCCATGTATAATATATATATGTATAATATTATTCAGTTGTAAACCATAACACATACATACACACCAATTATCATACACAGTTCGAATAAAATACTTCGACATAACCGAAGATTGACCTAACGAAATTCGATATAAACAGATCCAGTTATATGTAAAATGATAGTGTATGTAACGGCACTTTGATCCACAACCGGATAATTCGACATAACCGACTTTGACATAACGGATGTAGACAGTATTATTATTTTTAATATACACTGTATGCATGGATATATGTACGTATGTGTGTATATATGTATGGATATGTGTACGTATGTGTGTATATATGCATGGATATGTGTACATATGTGTGTAAATATGTATGGATATGTGTACGTATGTGTGTATATATGTATGGATATGTGTACGTATGTGTGTATATATGTATGGATATGTGTACGTATGTGTGTATATATGTATGGATATGTGTACGTATGTGTATATATGTATGGATATATGTACGTATGTGTGTATATATGTATGGATATGTGTACGTATGTGTGTATATATGTATGGATATGTGTACGTATGTGTGTATATATGTATGGATATATGTACGTATGTGTGTATATATGTATGGATATGTGTACGTATGTGTGTATATATGTATGGATATGTGTACGTATGTGTGTATATATGTATGGATATGTGTAAGTATGTGTGTATATATGTATGGATATGTGTACGTATGTGTGTATATATGTATGGATATGTGTGCGTATGTGTGTAAATATGTATGGATATGTGTACGTATGTGCGTATGGATATGTGTACGCATGTGTGTATATATGTATGGATATGTGTACGTATGTGTGTATATATGTATGGATATGTGTACGTATGTGTGTATATATGTATGGATATGTGTACATATGTATGGATATGTGTACGTATGTATGGATATGTGTACGTATGTGTGTGCATATATATACTTATATTATTATATATTATTTGGCAACTACGTATACATTTGATTTTGCAAATGTTAATTGTTTTATGGGCATAGATCCCATGGCAGAACTTTCATACGTTTCATTTTTTGTCGGCATTGTTATGTATCATTATTATATAAAAAAGATATATGAAAAAAATGAAGTATTTAGACTTCGACAAAATAAAATTACTATTGACAGCAGGACTCCTCTAGTAAATGAGCTGGTAACCTATATATCTACACTTCATAAATGTTCTATACCAATACCACAATATATTATCCACAAAATGCTCTTTTAAACTTACAAATACATTGAGCATTAACTCGTAACAGGAATGTTCATTCATAGTTTGAGAGTAAGCATTGCGTAACCACAACATTACTACTACAAGTGCATCCAATTCTGAACTGAATGTTTTAAAGCGACACTACATCAGTGAAAAAGCACATTTCTAAAGAATGTAATTTCCTATTATATGGTATACATTTATTCCAAATATTTGCCTCAAGAACTGAATAGTTCAACAAATAAACAAACGTCGTATACGCGGTTTGTTGACATAACAAAATAATGTAACATAGGTCGACATTCATGCTTACTACAATGAGTGTATCATGAATAACAATATTTATGGTACAGATGTACCGTTATATCTCACATTTGTGCCTATGCATATTTATTTGCAGACTAATCTTAGTCAAACTGTCTCTAAAAAACAGTGGCACGCGTTTAGTATTGACTCCAATGATAAACAAACGTCAACCCAGGAGCATGGATGAACGTTATATGAAATGCTACTTTCACTTTTGAAAGTTTGTAAACCACAATAACACTGTTTATTGATTCAGTGTTAGTGTGCGAATATATTCGGAATAATTTGTAGTGACAAAACAAACATTTTAATTGCTTTTTGCAATGTAATATCGCTTTAAAGTGCAAAGCAATTCACTGAATGAGATTGTACATTTAATAATTTAGTAAACAAGGATCTCAAGAGTAAGCTGATTACAAAGCTCCGCCCATAAAACACATGCTCACTGTATCGTCCAATGGAGTCCCATTCTTGTTTACTCCTTACTGCAAACAGATAATCAAAATATTACAAGGTAATCAGAGTAAACTGATTACAAAGCTCCGCCCATAAAACACATGCTCACCGTATCGCCCAATGGAGTCCCATTCTTGTTTACTCCTTACTGCAAACAGATAATCAAAATATTACAAGGTAATCAGAGTAAACTGATTACAAAGCTCAGTCCATAAAGCACATGCTCATCGTATCGTCCAATGGATTCCCATTCTTGTTTACTCCTTACTGCAAAGAGATAATCATAATATTACAAAGTAATCAGAGTAAACTGATTACAAAGCTCCGCCCAAAAAACACATGCTCACCGTATCGTCCAATGGATTCCCATTCTTGTTTACTCCTTACTGCAAAGAGATAATCATAATATTACAACGTAACCAGAGTAAACTGATTACAAAGCTCCGCCCAAAAAACTGTTTATTGATTCAGTGTTAGTGTGCGAATATATTCGGAATAATTTGTAGTGACAAAACAAACATTTTAATTGCTTTTTGCAATGTAATATCGCTTTAAAGTGCAAAGCAATTCACTGAATGAGATTGTACATTTAATAATTTAGTAAACAAGGATCTCAAGAGTAAACTGATTACAAAGCTCCGCCCATAAAACACATGCTCACCGTATCGCCCAATGGAGTCCCATTCTTGTTTACTCCTTACTGCAAACAGATAATCAAAATATTACAAGGTAATCAGAGTAAACTGATTACAAAGCTCCGCCCATAAAACACATGCTCACCGTATCGCCCAATGGAGTCCCATTCTTGTTTACTCCTTACTGCAAACAGATAATCAAAATATTACAAGGTAATCAGAGTAAACTGATTACAAAGCTCCGCCCATAAAACACATGCTCACCGTATCGCCCAATGGAGTCCCATTCTTGTTTACTCCTTACTGCAAACAGATAATCAAAATATTACAAGGTAATCAGAGTAAACTGATTACAAAGCTCCGTCCATAAAGCACATGCTCATCGTATCGTCCAATGGATTCCCATTCTTGTTTACTCCTTACTGCAAAGAGATAATCATAATATTACAAAGTAATCAGAGTAAACTGATTACAAAGCTCCGCCCAAAAAACACATGCTCACCGTATCGTCCAATGGATTCCCATTCTTGTTTACTCCTTACTGCAAAGAGATAATCGTAATATTACAACGTAACCAGAGTAAACTGATTACAAAGCTCCGCCCATAAAACACGTGTTCACCGTATCGTCCAATGGATTCCCATTCTTGTTTACTCCTTACTACAAAGAGATAATCATAATATTACAATGTAATCAAATTATATCGAAACAACAGTACATCGCTTGAGACCTTATTTCTCAAGTTACACATAACCGTAGCTGACATATGCCTGCCTCCTAACCTATTAAATGCATACATCTGTTTTAAAAAGATCACTGTATCAGTGTTAAATTCTGTTTATGGTAGTTATGCTAGCTAAGTAGGTAGTCATTAAAGTGGTCAGATGTGTGGTTGCTAGGTGATGCATAATCATAGTGGTGAGGGTTCAAAGCCTGGCTTACATCTATATAATTTAATGCTAAACGGTGTAAGCAGCTGTAGTGAGTTTTATAAATCTATTTCGATTAAGGCCTGTGCTAATAGTTGAGGTATCATGCTGGGCAAACAGGTATGAGATGCATGTGTACGACTGAATAGTATTTACATGCAGTTTTCAAATTTAGTCTTTACTGAAATATAAAATGATTTTATTCCGATCACCAGGACATTATGAAATCTATTCTGCCGGCTTTAATTTCAATTACAACCAACACATCATATTTTCTTTATTATTTTGCTTTATGAAAAACATCGAAACTTAATAAACAGTCACAACATGCAAACAAACAAAATTACATTAAGCATTATGTTCAGTAAGACAAAGAAAATATATATCACACTTTTCAATTAAAAGGTATTTAGTTCACATTTGCGACCTATCGTGTGGCGGGGATCTAATAATTAGATCATCATTGGAACAGCGTAAGCTGTAAGGCACACATTGTCTCGCGATGTGAATGCGCATGCTCGTAAGAGCGCGTGTACATGTCAGCTACATATCATTAGTTTGGAACCCTCATACGAAGTTGTATGCAATCCAGACACATTGAAGGAAATGCAATAGCGATGTAAATATTACTCTATGTATCTTAGTAGATCTGGCACCGGACGTTATTGGTGCTGCGTATAAATCCTTACTCTACGAGTCTTTGTAGATCTAACCACATATGTCATTGATGACTCGAATAATTCAGTACTCTGTGTATCTTGGTAGATCTGGCCACATGCGCCATTGATGCCTCGAGGAATTTATTACTCTACGAGTCTTTGTAGATCTAACCACATATGTTATTGGTGACTCGAATAATTCAGTACTCTGTGTATCTTGGTAGATCTAGCCACATGCACCATTGATTCCTCGAAGAATTCATTACTCTATGAGCCTGTGTAGATCTGACCACATATGTCATTAATGACTCGACTAATTCATTACTCTACGAGTCTTTGTAGATCTAGTCGAAGGCGCCATTGATGCCTCGAATAATTCATTACTCTACGAGTCTTTGTAGATCTAGTCGAAGGCGCCATTGATGCCTCGCAGAATGCATTACTCTGTGTATCTTGGTAGATCTGGTCGAAGGCGCCATTGATGCCTCGAATAATTCATTACTCTGTGTAACTTGGTAGATATAGTCGAAGGCGCCATTGATGCCTCGAAGAATTCAGTACTCTGTGTATCTTGGTAGATCTAGTCGAAGACGCCATTGATGCCTCGAATAATTCAGTACTCTGTGTATCTTGGTAGATCTAGTCGAAGGCGCCATTGATGCCTCGAAGAATTCATTACTCTACGAGTCTTTGTAGATCTAACCACATATGTTATTGATGCCTCGAAGAATTCAGTACTCTGTGTATCTTGGTAGATCTAGTCGAAGACGCCATTGATGCCTCGAAGAATTCAGTACTCTGTGTATCTTGGTAGATCTAGCGAAGGCGCCATTGATACCTCAAGAATAATTCATTACTCTACGAGTCTTTGTAGATCTAATCACAATAGTTATTGATGACTCGAAGAATTCATTACTCTGTGTATCTTGGTAGATCTAGTCGAAGGCGCCATTGATGCCTCGAAGAATTCATTACTCTACGAGTCTTTGTAGATCTAACCCATATGTTATTGATGCCTCGAACAATTCAGTACTCTGTGTATCTTGGTAGATCTAGTCGAAGGCGCCATTGATGCCTCGAAGAATTCAGTACTCTGTGTATCTTGGTAGATCTATTCGAAGGCGCCATTGATGCCTCGAAGAATTCATTACTCTACGAGTCTTTGTAGATCTGACCACATATGTCATTAATGACTCGAATAATTCATTACTCTGTGTATCTTGGTAGATCTAGTCGAAGGCGCCATTGATGCCTCGAAGAATTCATTACTCTACGAGTCTTTGTAGATCTGACCACATATGTCATTAATGACTCGAATAATTCATTACTCTGTGTATCTTGGTAGATCTAGTCGAATGTGCCATTGATGCCTCGAAGAATTCATTACTCTACGAGTCTTTGTAGCTCTGACCACATAATTATGTTATTGATGACTCGAAGAATTCAGTACTCTCTGTATCTTGGTAGATCTAGTCGAATGCGCCATTGATGCCTCGAAGAATTCTGTACTCTATGTATCTAGGTAGATCATTGATGATGCCATGGTGAATTATATGAAGAAGACACTTGTGGTCGAAAACATATATAAATTATATTGTCAGGCATCTCTCTATCTGTTGTAGATCTGGTCACAGGCGTGGTTGATGCCTTGGTGAATTCTATGAAGAGGACTCTGGGAATTGAATACCTAAATTACTATTGGTTTGGGGATGACATTACCTGTAGATTACAACGTACAATCAGCAGTATCTCGCTGTGTGCATCCAACTGTATCCTTTCTGCTACCAGCGTTGACAGAGTGATGGTGGTGGCAAAGCCAATGGTGAGCTTCAAACGGGGTGCGTATTATTGTCGTCTGATATTTTATCTCTATTTCAGATATTTCAGAAATAAAAACTGCCGAGTAAAGTGTTTATTTATGATCATAAAACTGTCGATTTTCAGAACTAAATGAAGCACCCCAGAACGCCAATACTGCATCAAAATGCACAATTGTTTTCAAAATATTCCGGGGGGCATGCCCCAGCACCCCATAACACAATTATCAATCCAGTTGAATAGAGGGCTAACTATCTCTTTTAGGGAGTATTCAGTGAAAGTAACAGTTATAGCGCGTTCTCATCAGGTGTGAAAGGCTCGGTGTGTGCACGCCTTCTGCAGCCGTTACGAGTGTGCTCTTGTGCAAGCGCATAGATTACACGTGCCTCTTCTCTATCGCTTATGACGATGTATTCCATTAGGAATATGTTCGCGAGAGCGATTAAATTAATTTGTTAAGAATTTATTTCGCAAAAAACTATAGAACAATTACAATATCTACCTCTCCTGGCCCCGAGGTTATAAAACTTTTCTCAGATCTCAAACTCAAGCCCAAATGATCTGATTGGTTGATTCTGAGTGTTATTGTCAGCTGAACCAATCAGACGCTTCAAAATGAGTTTTGAGATGAGAATGGTTTTATAATCTCGGGACTATGACTTACTAACTATGACAATTGTAGCACCGAAGACAGTACCAGAAGTTTACATATTGGATCCGTTTGAGGCGTATATCTTACTTAAAACACACACTTATATAACAAGATCCTACTAATTAAAATTGTTAATTTCGTACATGTACACGTAGGATTTAATATAATACTCCTTTTGACAGCAGTCCAATATTAATAATAATGGACTGCAAGTACAACGGTATAACGTCACGATAGTGTTTTAAAGTTGATGTATATTCTGGCGACAGCCACTTCACGGTGGTAGTAACAACTTATTGTGTGGATTAAATGTTATAAATAGGATCTTATATTCGTCTTCATTTGTTATTGAATTAATGTAACTCGTCTCATAAAATCGACAACTCGGCTCTAACTGGTTTTTATCCTTTTTAGAAGACGTATTAAATAAATTCAATAAAAAATGACCACTCATTTAATATCCTACAAGGTGTCTCGTATCACAGAACACACACAATACATAATGACATACAGGTAAATGGTATTATTGGTGTCTCGTATCCCAGAACACACACTGAATCACACAATGCATACATGTAAGGAGTGTCCACGCCAAATATACTTGCTTCTCTGCCAACATAAGCAGTCAGTTCAGTTCCATGTATAATTGTCTTTTATAAATACCTTATACAGCATTATTAGTAACCAATACTCGTTAATATATAACATAAAATAAAACTAATTATGGGGGTTATTAATCAACATATAACCACAATATGCTACACTAACGTGAGGGCCAAGTGATGTGAAGTAAACCGTAACCATTTGATCACGGAGGCCCGGCAAGCTTAAGATGCCAGGAATGTTTAGAGGCCCGGCAAACTTAAGAGGCCCGGCAAACTTAAGTGGCCCGGCAAACATAAGACTCCCGGTAAACTTAGGATGTCCGGCAAACATAAGAGTGAGGCCCGGCAAATTAAGATTCCGCAATTTAAGAAGGCCGGCCAAAATAAGAGGCCCGGCAAACATAAGAGGCCCGGCAAACTTAAGAGGCCCGGCAAGCTTAAGATGTCCGGCACACTTAAGATGTCCGGCAAACTTAGGATGTCCGGCAAACATAAGAGGCCCGGCAAACTTAAGATGCCCGGCAAACTTAAGAGGCCCGGCAAACGTATGAGGCACGGCAAACATAAGACGCCCGGGAAACTTAAGATGTCCGGCAAACATAAGAGGCCCGGCAAACTTAAGATGCCCGGCAAACTTAAGATTACGGCAAGCTTAAGATGCCCGGCAAACTTAAGATGCCCGGCAAACTTAAGAGGCCCAGCGAACTTAAGAGGCCCGGCAAACTTAAAATGCCCGGCAATCTTAAGATGCTCGGCAAACTTAAGATGCTCGGCAATCTTAAGATGCTCGGCAAACTTAAGAGGCCCAGCAAACTTAAGATGCCCGGCAAACATATGAGGCCCGGCAAACATAAGAGGGTCGGCAAACCTAAGAGGCCCAGCAGTAGTTAAGGGGGTACACTTTCGACGGGGGTACATATTATGTAATGGGGTACATTTAGCTGAGTGAGTGAAGGGGGAGGTATATATTTAATAAACCCTTAAATTTAAGTTTATAGGGGTACATTTACATGTTGTAGGGGTTTCTTAATTAATTTAAGGGGATGTACCACCCTAGTAACGGCCGGGATTAATAGCGACAGTACAACAATTATATAAATATTTATTGATGAAAATAAAAATGCTTAATGAAAAAAGAAAAAACTGTCAGTATTCATTATTTTTCATATTACAAAATAGTCTATGTCTTCACCAAATCTGTCTGGTTCTTTATAAACAGTTCGATCAACCTAACGTGTTCACAAAATTCGCCCCCATGGGTCCAAAATCAACACAGGTTTGTCTTCCTCGCTCAACCAGACCTTATGGGGTTTATCAATTTTGACCAAATAGTCTATGTCGATACGTTCTTCAGCAAATCTGTCACGTTCTTTAAGTCTCTGAATACAAATTTCAGGGGGTGTATCCATATATATATCCCTGGGGGGTTTGATGTTTTCCCCGAGTTTCATGTAGAGACACATGTCTAGGTCGGAAATATTCTCTGCAGCTAGTGATCCATACACTTTTCTGTTAGTTGTGACAGATCTTTCGGTAATGTTTATAGCCCCAGGGGTGTCGTTAACGGCCAGTACGGTTTACATGTGGGTGTGTTTTGTCATGAGCTGCAGCGGTAAGGCGTAACGTTTCGGAAACTTGCTAGTTAAATCTAACAAGTTGTACTCGCTCCCCTTTGGGGCTTTATAATACTCATTCATCAATTCGTTCTTTTTGCCCCGTGATATGGTAACACATTGGGGGCGTATCACCCCCCTCGTTCATCTGGGTAATATGTAATGCATCTATTAACGTGCTCTTCCCTGAAGCTATGTTTCCTTCAATAGAGAGAAACATTACGAATGTGTACCGTTTGGGTTTGTATACTATTATGAAATTTATGTAGAAGTCATTAGGTTCTCAATAATTTTCAGAATAGAGCGAAGAGCTAATAATAAAAATTATGCTACATTTTATTATGACGCATGCAAACATACATTTTTAAAAAACATTAAGATACAAACATACAAAACATACATGTACAATAAAGATCTATCGGTTAAGTGTCACTTCCCGAGTGTTCAGGATCTAATGCTTGAAATTGGTTGTAAACCACTTATACACACTCGCGTTAATTATCCTGGTTTGTGTGGGGTCAAATATCTCATTTAAAATGTTAATGTTGTAATCGTTACTCAATACATGTAAAACAAATAAACAATATATACCACACACGTCACTATCATCAGACTGACAACCCTCGCTATTGCCGACCCACAGTTTACAAGTCCCGTTTAGAAACGATTCTATTTCTTTTTCAATCTTATTATCACCCCCGTAGGAATCGAAATAACATGCAGAGTTATTGGCATAATAAAAGCGAGAGCGCTAACCACTGCGCTAATCAGAGTTCATGTCCCTTCCATGTATAGTGTATTATTGTATGGTAAAAAGTATAAACATGATATCATCATTATGCAAACAAATTTTAAAAAATGACAGTAAGACCTGTGTTAGTGGTCACCTCCATTAAGCAGCCAGGAGAATAATTATATAAGACTCTGTCTTCCATTATAATCCTGTTTCTGTATTCTGATTATGCGTGGTGCATGCATTGTTCAATGTGTATTATATTGGGAAATAAAATATATTTAAACTAAGCAGCCAACCTGTATTAAGTAGCAAGTTTCCAGATTCCCAATATCTTGTTATAGTATACATTTGACCTCTATTAAGCAGCCACCTGCTCTTATCAGCCACTTGTTGTGATTCACATGACTGGCTGCTTAAGACAGGTTTGACTGTATAACCTTACTAGAAAACTGAATAATCATAATCGGCCGACACTTACAATGTCAATTTCTACTTGATTTCCCAGTAGAGTTAGAACATTATAAAAGTTATATATTAATTGCCAATTATAGATAAACAGCTCTCAGTCGGGGAAACAAAGTGGAAGATATGTATCCATGGATAATATTTATAGAACAGAATTGATGTACTGAAAACTGTATGATCGACGGCTACACTATACATGAATGTCATATAGATGCCCTGGCGGTGTAATGAATACGGCGTCCGCCTGTGCCGAGGGGTTCGAACCCAGTCAGAACAACGGTACTGGTGTCCTTTTGCAATCCACATTGCATCTTTGTGGAAGTCGTGATAGCACAGTGGTAGCGCGTTCGCTTCAGGTGCGAATGCCGGAGTTCGAGCCCCGCTGAAGCCGTTAAGAGTGTGCCCTTATGCAAGGCATTTAAATTCCACGTGTCCTTTTCTCTCTCCCTTGTGGCGATGGATTCCATTAGGAATGAGGTCTCGAAAGTGATTAAAATAAATTGTAAGAACCTGTTTCGCAATCGAGCTAAATGTGTATAAATCGATGCCATATAGACACGTGAAGTGATCCAGTAAGACAACAAAGAAGGTATGGCTGCGCAGAAACAAAGACTCTAGTAATAATATAGGGGCAAGAATCACCACTATGAAGTGATAATATCGCTACGGAGCCAACGTTATGTCTGCATATCGCTATGGAGCCAACCTTAACCATTTGATCACGGAGACCCGACAAGCTTAAGATGCCAGGAACGTCTAAGAGGCCCGACAAACTTAAGAGGCCCGGCAAACTTAAGAGGCCCGGCAAACATAAGAGGCCTGGCAAACTTAAGATGCCCGGCAAACATAAGAGGCCCGGCAAACTTAGGATGCCCGGCGTACATACGAGGCCCGGTAAACTTAAGATGTCCGGCAAACATAAGAGGCCCGGCAAACATAAGATGCTCGGCAAACATAAGATGCCCGGCAAACATAAGATGCCCGGCAAACATAAGAGGCCCGGCAAGCATAAGATGCCCGGCAAACTTAAGATGCCCGGCAAACATAAGAGGCCCGGCAAACTTAAGATGCCCGGCAAACTTAAGATGTCCGGCAAACTTAGGATACCCGGCAAACATAGGATGCCCGGCAAACTTCAGATGCCCGGCAAACATAAGAGGCCAGGCAAACATAAGAGGCCCGGCAAACTTAAGAGGCCCGGCAAACTTATGATGCCCGGCAAACGTAAGATGCCCGGCAAACTTAAGAGGCCCAGCAAACCTGAGCAGGTGGTATTAAATAAATACGCAGGGTTACATTAATCTGTTAAA
This sequence comes from Archivesica marissinica, assembly GCA_014843695.1. Taxonomy (NCBI): domain Eukaryota; kingdom Metazoa; phylum Mollusca; class Bivalvia; order Venerida; family Vesicomyidae; genus Archivesica; species Archivesica marissinica. The sequence continues at coordinate 49,160 of JABXNX010000123.1, read as the reverse complement.
TATGATTTAACAATATCCAAATGTTGAAACTAGGAGAAACATGGGACGAAGCCAAACAGTACAGGTTTAAACTATCGACGATTGACAACCACTACGACGATAAGACGCAATTTGATCTACAATTATTGTACGCTACACTGCCTGGCGAATTATCCGAGGTATGATACTTTATTTTTAATGTTTACTTATCGTCGCTATCGGTTGCCCATACGAGCGACGTGAAGTTTACATGTCACGGGCATGCTCCAGTGGTTAACAAGTAATTGGTGTACCAACCTCTGTAACAAATTGCCAACTTTTTATATAAAGTGACACGATCTGAGCGGGGCTCGAACCCGTGACCATAAGTGATAGGCTACAGTCAGTAATAAACAACTCAGCGACCTTAACCACTCGACCACGGAGGCGTACACTTGTATCTACACAGGTATGATATGCCGTTTAGTAGCCTGGGTTCCAGTCTGTCGATTGTTCACGTTTTACGTCTAGCAAAATAACCAGAATCTCAATTCAGATCAATCATCTTATTATTTCAAAGATAAATTTCGATATTTCATTGGGAAGCATAACATGAATATATATTATTTACCACATTGTATTTCAGTCTATAGGACACATTCACGTAAGTATTCATCTCATTGACTTGATGGCATCAGCAATTTTCAGCGGTTGTTTGTTATAACACGTAAGATAACCGGTAAGGTTAAGAGGCCCGGAAAGCCTAAGTGACCCGACACGCCGAAGAGGCCCTACAAGTATAAGATGCCAGGCAAACCTAAGAGGCTCTGTCAAACATAAGAGGCCCGGGAAGACTATGAGGCCCGGCAAGCCTAAGAGGCCCGGCAAGCCTAAGAGGCCCGGAAAGCCTACGAGACCCGGCAAGCATAAGAGGCCCGACAAGCCTATGAGGCCCGACACGCCTAACATGCGGTGTACCGAAACTGGTAAATAGATCATCCTTTGAGCAACGTAAACTGCAAGACAGGCATTTTCTATTGACGACCGCTGCTTAAAACTGCGAGTGCGCATGTCAGCTGCATATAATTAGTTGGGAACCCTTATACGAACATATATACAATCAGAGCGCATACATCCATCGGATGAAATGCAACAGCAATGTAAATATTGGACAATACTGGTTTTGAAACGAATAGTTACATGGTAGCAACCTTGCATAGAAATTGTCACAGTGATTTTAAACAGGAATATGACTTCAATAATAAATAAAGCGACACTACCTCGTTCTACTATATAACTCTACATATATATAACTTGTTCTGAAAGAACAAATTCCTACAGAATGTAGATTCCTATATTATGGCATGTCCACTCCATACAGTTGCCACATACTCTGAGTACTTTAACTAATAAACACACGTCATATACTACGACGTGTGTTGATCTAACAAAATAATGTGAATAGGGTCAGCATCCCAGAGTAATACAACGCGTGTGACATGAATAACAACTATGGTACATATTTACCGTTATATCTCACCTTTTCTGCCTGCACATATGTATTGTTAGACCAATCTGATTTAAATTATCTCTAAACGATAGTAGGCACAAACTTACCATTGACTCCAATAATAAACACATGTCAAGTCATGAGCGTAGCTGACCGTTATACGAAATCCTACTTTCACTTTTAAGAATTTGTAGATCCCAAAAACACTTTTCGTTTATTAAAAGTTACTGTTGGTTTATTTCGGAATAACTTGTAGTAGCAATGCTATTTATCCATAAAAAGGCATTTTGGTTTTTTTACGATGTAATGTCCCTTTAAGCTGTTGTAGAACTTTCATGTATCAATGTACAGGTTGATGTGAGCCTAGATGAAAGATATAGGAACAAGAAATGTAGTTCACATGTAGACCCTCATATGCGAACATCTGACGGAAGGTGAGGAACAATAACATTGACATTATAATGTCTGTGTGAAATAAATAGATAAAGTTATGATTAATAAAGTCACCACCAATATTCCTTTCTACTATATAATTCTAAATGTTATGCGTAAACACATATACATTCTTTACATAAATACAATTAAATAAACAAAAATATTATATAATACGGCTATGAATAACTTAGCACCCGGCAATCATCTATCAGACGTCCGAGTTCGTCCGAGTTCTGACACGAGCCTTTTTACCTTAGCCCTTTCCCTCATACAAGCATCTCTTGACGCTATTACCAATATGGCATTAATTGACAATTAGGTAGCCAAACCAATGTTCATAATAAGGATATCATGTAGTCAGTAATATCTATGGAGGCGGGATAGATGGCGATTACTTAATATCCACTACATGATAGCTAAATGTAATGAATAAATCTCCATGAAGGAAAGGGATAAATAGCGAAAACATTTCAATATGACCCTTCAGGCACAACACCTGACATACACAAACATAGCAAGTAATAATGGCAAATATTTCACTGTTATTTGCCTCATGGATTCCCCCATATCTCACAACTATAATTGAGGATAGGTATAACAAGTTTATCAACCAATTGAAATATAAGCTTAATACTAACATCATATCAATCAAATAAATAACTATTACTTTAACATTTTATTTTTGAATTACTGTTATGTGTGTTTCATGAATTTAGCCGCCGTGTGTAAAAACTGTCTCTAGATATGTTAATGAGTTTACATTTGATATAATATGCCCATTACACATGTGTATTTAAAACTACGTTTTCTTGGTAATATACCAGCAATGCAAAATACCATAACCTTTTCTGATCATTCACTTTTAGCTACCACCTTTCACAATACAATAAAATTTAATATGATATCACAACCATGCTGTGAATCTTTCGCTGTTTCAGATAAAGTGACAATATCGTCTCCATACATTAATACAATAAACTTAGGTATATAAACACCAATATATGTGCACCAATGTAGTATAAAATGCTCTTCTAATAACAACGACATTAGAAAAGGGGATATACATTATTACCAAGCAAGCAAGTAAACTCAGTGAATTACTTAATGCATTTAAAAGTTTAACTGCAATAACAGCTATGGATCTATGCCTATCCGTGATATTTGCAAAACCTATTCCGGTCCGGGACGTATCCATTATATAGTTCGCGGGTTTTTTACGGTACCAGTGATATATACCTCTGGGCAAGTAGATCAACATAATGCTGGAGTTAAATGGCATTTTCTATGCGGGACATTGTATTGAATATTATGCTATACGAGAATAGAACACAATGTTTAGGAGATTCGCTGGTTATAATCAAAAGTAGATACACTCACAGTAAAATCTGGGGGAAACTAATCAGGTAAATTATATATATAATCATTGCTAGTACCGTTGATTACACGTAATCAGGATTATCAGAAGTCATGCTATTAAAAATCTACAGGGCAAATTAAATACAAGCGCCAGAGGTTGTAGTAGTAAGAATATATTGGTATACAGCGGTACGGCCAAACATCGTGTATAAATATTCGTCTGCCACTATAATCTTAGCTTAGCTAATGGAATGAAATACAGCTTTAGACCATATAATAAAGTAATTATTGTATATATATTAAATATAATAATATAGTTTTCCTAGATCTTATGAGCAACAGAGAGAACGAGATCATATGCTATTCCGGAATTCGATCTATCAAACAGAGGTAAATTAGTTACTTCTTTCATATTTATTGTATAAGCTCCACGTACCTTGCTACAATTATGCATAGTAACTGTATCATCTTGAATTATTACTATGATGATGATTGAAATAACATGTACTATTTGTTTGGGGCCGCTATAAACTCATGTCACAAAACATATTTTCTTTATTCACCCTCCAATATGAAGAGCATAGAACCATTATATCACATTCTATATACAAGTCACCCGAAAATATTCATCCAATCTGTACTATTAAGTGACTTATCTGCGTGTTCATGTCTACATAGTGAAATGTCTTACTGCCTTAATCTACATATCCATGTCTACATAGTTTGCATTGTGTATCTAAGCTATCGACATGCCCAAGTCTACAAAGGTTACATAGTGTATCGAGCCTATCGACATGTCCAAGTCTACAAAGGTTACATTGTGTATCGAGGCTATCGACATGCCCAAGTCTACACAGGTTACATAGTGTATCGAGCCTATCGACATACCCAAGTCTACATAGGTTACATTGTTTACTGCGTTTATTTATTATTTCACATTCTATATTATACAAGTTATCCGAAAATATTCATCGGATTGTTTACTGCGCTAATTGTCGTTTAAGTCTGTATTGTTTACTGGGCTAATCGACGTTGTCATGTCTACATTGTTTATTGCGCTTATCGACATGTCCATATCTACATAGGTTACATTGTTTACTGCGCTTATCGGTTTGTCCATGTCTACATAGGTTACATTGTTTACTGCGCTTATCGGTGTGTCCATGTCTACATAGGTTACATTGTTTACTGAGGTTATCGGTTTATCCATGTCTACATAGGTTACATTCTTTACTGCGCTTATCGGTTTGTCCATGTCTACATAGGTTACATTGTTTACTACGCTTATCGGTTTGTCCATGTCTACATATGTTACATTGTTTACTGCGCGTATCGGTTTGTCCATGTCTACATAGGTTACATTGTTTACTGCGCTTATCGGTTTGTCCATGTCTACATAGGTTACATTGCTTACTGCGCTTATCGGTTTGTCCATGTCTACATAGGTTACACTGTTTACTGAGCTTATCGGTTTGTCCATGTCTACATAGGTTACATTGTTTACTGCGCTTATCGGTTTGTCCATGTCTACATAGGTTACATTGTTTACTGCGCTTATCGGTTTGTCCATGTCTACATAGGTTACATTGTTTACTGCGCTTATCGGTTTGTCCATGTCTACAAGGTTGCATTGCTTACTGCGCTTATCATTGTGCCCACTTCTACAGATCTTACTTTCTTTATTGAGGTTATAGACATGTCCAAGTTTACATAATGTTACTTCGAAAAGCTAGCAGGCATTTGTATCACTTTAAAGCTGGCATGGATTTACTGAAATACTGCCCAGAGAGGTGTCCGGATTTTCCTCCACGATTAACATTTTACTTGACTAATTTCTTTCTTTATATCATTGTAAAGCATAAATAAAAGTATACATGTATTGAAGGTTCAAGAATAAATTGAAATTATATCTTCGTTGAATGTTCAAGAATAAATTGAAATTATATCTTCGTTGAAGGTACAAGCATAAATTGAAAGTATATCTTCGTTGAAGGTACAAGAATAAATTGAATTTATATCTTCGTTGAAAGTACAAGAATAAATTGAAATTATATCTTCGTTGAAGGTTCCAGAATAAATTGAAAATATATCTTCGTTGAAGGTACAAGAATAAATTGAAATTATATCTTCGTTGAAGGTTCAAGAATAAATTGAAAGTATATCTTCATTGAAGGTTCAAGAATAAATTGAAATTATATCTTCGTTGAAGGTTCTAGAATAAATTGAAAATATATCTTCGTTGAAGGTACAAGAGTCAGCAAGGTATTGCTATTACAAGTATACGGATGGACCTGTGTGTATGCATGCAGTATAGCTATCAAAGCAGGAGCAGATGTCTTCATGATTAATCGGTGTAACACCACAACTGTACTTGATTTTATTCGGTGTGATGATGGTAGAATTATTGATGTTGAACGGATTCAAGACTACCACTACAAGGTTCTGCTTACATTCCAATTAGTTTTAGCATACGTATGTTGTTATCCCTCATACAAAAGCCACCGAATTGGATACGTGCATCCATTCGCGAGTATCTATACAATAGTAGTTCCGTGAAGTCTGTCCGGCACATTTAGGGTAAGCATAAGGTTTCGTTGGATATTTTATACTCATACTCCACATTAATTTGTATGACATTATTCTATACCCTTTATTGAGATTGAATCTTTATAAATGTATACAATGGTTCACTGTTTGGTAAATATTTCTCATACACGGCAGACATATTCATACATCGACTTACGACTAAAATTAACATCTATTTGGGAACACATGTATACAACCACATGTCACATTTGAAGGTATTAACGTTTAAGTATCATTGTTCGCTCTTGCCTTTAAAGTTCGAACATCCGTTAATACTTAAGTAAGTTAGTCCACCATATCAAACAAGCGTGTACAATGACATATGCACAAAAACATCCTCAAACACAACATGCATTAATAAACTATAATATACTAAAGTATCATATTTTTGCTATGCAGGTCAGGACACCGATAGGAACAATAATGGATATTGAACTTCACCGATGGGGCCCTAAAATGAATATTGATATATACATGTCAGCAAAGGATAAGGGCAATTCAGATGGACTCTGTGGGTACTTTGATGATGATCCTACCAACGACTTCATTGGTAGAGATGGACAAATATCAAATGGAAACAATGATTACGTATTCTCCGACAGTTGGAGGTATACATAAGGTTTAAGTACTCATTGTCTCATAAATAGAGAATAGTTGGTTACTGTCCTATATACATTTTAATTTATTAGGCGAGTTGAAAAATATACAAAGCAAGGCTCTGTTGAGTCTTGCAATTGTTTCAGAGACGAACCTGACTGTACTATATACACACTCTACTAACGTCCGGATACAATCCCTGAGTGTGCTATAGACACAATCTACTAACGTCCGGATACAATCCCTGAATGTACTACGGACACAATCTACTAACGTCCGGATACAATCCCTGAATGTACTACAGACACAATCTACTAACGTCCGGATACAATCCGTAAATGTACTACAGACACAATCTACTAACGTCCGGATACAATCCCTGAGTGTGTTATAGACACAATCTACTAACGTCCGGATACAATCCCCCTGCATGTGCTGCAGACACAATCTACTAACGTCCGGATGCACTCCCTGCATGTGCTATAGACACAATCTACTAACGTCCGGATACAATCCCTGAATGTACTACGGACACAATCTACTAACGTCCGGATACAATCCCTGAATGTACTACAGACACAATCTACTAACGTCCGGATACAATCCCTGAGTGTTTTATAGACACAATCTACTAACGTCCGGATGCAGTCCCTGCATGTTCTATATACATAATCTACCAACGTCTGGATACAATCCATGCATGTACTACAGACACAATCTACTAACGTCCGGATACAATCACTGAGTGTGTTGTACACACAATCTACTAACGTCCGGATGCAATCCCTGCATGTGCTGCCAACACAATCTACTAACGTCCGGATACAATCCCTGAATGTAATACAGACACAATCTACTAACGTCCGGATGCAATCCCTGCATGTGCTGCAGACACAATCTACTAACGTCCGGATACAATCCCTGAATGTACTACAGACACAATCTACTAACGTCCGGATACAATCCCTGAGTGTGCTGCAGACACAATCTACTAACGTCCGGATACAATACCTGAATGTACTACAGACACAATCTACTAACGTCCGGATACAATCCCTGAGTGTACTGCAGACACAATCTACTAACGTCCGATACACTCCCTGAGTGTACTACAGACACAATCTACTAACGTCCATATGCAATCCCTGAATGTACTATAGACACAATCTACTAACGTCCGGATACAATCCCTGCATGTACTATAGACACAATGTACTAACGTCCGGATACAATCCCTGAGTGTACTACAGACACAATCTACTAACGTCCATATGCAATCTCTGAATGTACTATATACACAATCTACTAACGTCCGGATACAATCCCTGCATGTACTACAGACACAATCTACTAACGTCCGGATACAATCCCTGAGTGTACTATATACACACTCGACTAACGTCCGGATACAATCCCTGAATGTGCTGTAGACACAATCTACTAACGTCCGGATACAATCCCTGAATGTACTACAAACACAATCTAGTAACGTCCGGATACAATCCCTACATGTACTACAGACACAATCTAGTAACGTCCGGATACAATCCCTGAATGTAGTACAGACACAATCTACTAACGTCCGGATACAATCCCTGAATGTACTACATACACAATCTACTAACGTCCGGATGCAATCCCTACATGTGCTGCAGACAAGTTCTGCGATTTCCTATTATAGGGGATGGTTTTACTGAATTGTCATTGTGTGACAGGAAATAATAACACAGTACTTAGTGTATTCGGACTGTTGAATGTTCCTGTTATTCTCATAAACATGCACACTTTCCTCCCACCCGGCATCACAAACATTATTATTCTCATGTTCCTCACTTTTAGAACAACACTGTGTTATGGACGTAAAAACAGATACAGTGTTATATTATGAACATCGAATAATAACTTATTCCTAGGACAAGCTCTTCATTTACATTACAATTGTAAAGAACAAATACTTCTAAAGTGAATGCAATTGGCTGCTTAGAACAAAACTGTGTGATGGACGTGAAAAACAGATACTGAGTTATATTATGAACATCGAATAATAGTTTATTCCTAGAATAATTTTACAAATATAATATTTAATGATTAATTTAAAGTTTTAAACTGTCAGCCAATCGAATATTCTTGTTCCTCTTCCTGTTACATGAGTGCGTATATGTAAAATTTAATATTACATATGCAAGATTATAACCAGTTTGCAAGCAGAAATGCATGGACAATGTGAGCATGAACAGCACGTTTTACAATTCAAACGTTTCAAATATATCAATCGAAATAAATATAGACATAACACACAGTGAATATACAATAAAGCTTATATCATATATTGATAACGGTATTTTTCATATTTGCAAATACAATATTTGCTCTCCCTAATTTAAAGTTTTAAACTATCAGCCAATCGAATATTCTTGTTCCTCTTCCCGTTACATGAGTGCGTATATGTGGAATTCAATATTCCGTCGTTGCAACAATGCTGCTTACATATGCAAGATTATAATCTGTTTGCAAGCAGTGATGCATGGACAATGCAAGTGTGAACAGCAATAATTACAATACAAACGTTTCAAATAAATTTGATCAAGCGTAATAAATATGGATATAAGTTATATCACACAGTGAATATACAATAAAGCTTATATAATATGGGATATACACATTTGAAATAGAACGCGTATATTGTACATGAAAATGGAAGCACGTGTATGGATTCTGGTGGTCATCTTCCCGATTGTTACACAGCAATGCTTCGTATCAGCAAATGGTAAGTTATACCCTCAGATGTTTAACGTGTTGGTGACTGACATAAAATTCTCAACATGTTTAAACTTTATTTATTTTACAATGATTGCTAAGCACGTTTTAACAACTTATATTAACACTCCCGTTGGTGCGGATGAAAGCGTCAATGTGGTCATTCGTGTGTGTGTGGGGGGTGTATCCTGCGAAATCTCACATGTCACATAGTTAAATTTACATCGTACTGGGTTCGTCAACGGTTTTACAAGGCTAGATCCGCACTCAAATCTACCGCTTTCTTTGGAGCATACTTACAAACGAGGATCTCACCAAGCAACGTAGTTTCGCGTTCTATTCCGCAAGAATCTTGGTCAAACGTAAAACAATTGAAAGCTGCTGGACGTCCGACGGCGTTATTATTATCAAGGACAACACGGGAAGGTTTCATCGTGTTGTTGGTAGTGATGAACTTATCAGCTTCGAAAACAAGTAGTGTCACAGGATTTATGAGCAACACTGTATTATTCGTGTCATAATATTGTAGTGACGGGTCAATCAACCTGACATATAATTTTGCTACTATTGCATAACTCTACATACCCGTGTTACTGTAAATAAACCTGTGATAATACAACGTGGCATACAACGTGGGTACAAACAGACAATTCATAAACGTTCGTTATGAGTCGCTGAGCATATGATATTTACCCAGTATTAGCGCTGTCTCTCCCGTGATAAATTTGATAGTATCCATACCGGAACAAATACATATCATTATACTTAGCTGTGGGCTCGTAACTAAGTTACTCAAAAATAGTTATAATCTGTCACTAGTCACTTGTGTTTATGCAATGCCTCTTAGACCCATGCATCTTAGTTCGAATTTGAATTTGCAACGAATTATATGTACACGTCTAACACGCGTTATGCGCACGCAAACGTTATTATTATAAGTGTCATAACGATCATACGCTACTTGTGAATATGTTAATCACACTTATGTAATACATTTTCTGTCAAGCAATGTTTGTTCTGGGGAGGGTGTCATAGATGTAATAGGAGCCTCATATGTAGGGATTGACCAAATCATTGACCCATCTACACTCTGCGATACATTCAAATTGTCTGTCAAGCAATGTTTGTTCTGGGAAGGGTGGCATAGGTGTAGCAGGAGCCTCATAGGTAGGGATTGACCAAATCACTGAACCTTCTACACTCTGTGATACAATTTCTGAAATAAGCATTCTTTTCGACACTTTTAGTTATTTTTCAAACTAAATTATCACGATATGTGTCAATGATAATAAGACACAGTCAAGAAACATATCATTTCAATTCATATGAGTAGTACATGCGTCTCTTTACTTGTTGTGTATACGTCATCACTTGTTGTGTATACGTGTCACTATAGAGCCTATTGATGACGTATCGCGCAACTACCGATCTCTTTGGTTTTTTGGTATATGCGTCACTATTGATGACGTATCGCGCAACTACAGAGCTCTTTGCTTTTTTTGGTATAC